>PHNY01081080.1:17896-29078 GCA_003724115.2 Anethum foeniculum
GTCAGCAAAGAAGTAAAAAAGAAGTAGGCTACTTCCAGTTAGCAGTTTGTCACAACTGTAAGCATCTTACAAGGATACTTCTACAGTACATGCACAGTGTACAAGAATGACAGCAATCAAGCTTAAAGAAAACACTCGTAACAATGAAAGAATCCTCTAGATGCCCATTCAGGTCAGCAGTGTGGTAAAGATAGATGCCCGCTTGGGTAAGCAGTATGGTAAACTGAGATGCAGTGTGTCCTAAATTCCAATTTTTTAGAGAATATCCTCTTCCTTTTTTGGCTAAATACTAGTAGCTTTGTCATTGCCACAAATGCAATATTTGGGCATATAGAAAATGCTACATCAAGAGCACCCATACATAATATGTAACCTCAGTTTGAGAGCTTGTATAGAGAAGAGGGTTTAATTAGAAGTGTTTGTCAACTGCAAGAGATTTGTGGATGAAATTATCAAAGGACAACGGAAAGCTATTCTTTGCAACTGAATGAAGAAAGAGGCTATTAAGATGAATTCCAATGAACTAAAGGAAAAGTAATAGACAAAAAGTCTCATTAAAGGAACTTATATCTATAACCACTAGCATTATGAGAAACATATGGAGACAGTGCTTTAAACATTCAAGCGTTTTGAAATGCCAACTAATGTGTCCTCCCCTGTGGCTTTTTAAGGGTGTCAATTTCTAGTCATGAGCCGGGTTTGTGTTAGTTCAGCTAACCCAGGTTGCGAATTTAGGTCACGAAACCCAACCCAAGAACTATATAAGTCAAGATCCTAAACCTGAAAAGAAAAGTCTTCACTCATTAATGTATATAAAAAATGGATGGGATATTTTCTATGTACCATTATACTATTGACATTTGCGGTTGGTACCACTACATTTATGACTCCTACTTATGGTACTCTTATACTTTCACTTTTCTATTCATGATACCCTTTCTAAAAAGTACCCAAATGATCATCATATCGGTTTCTAACTAATATTTTCCATCACTTTTCCTTAATTAACTATGTACTTTCGCACAATATATAAAATATAAAAAAAAAAGAGAGCGAGAGAAAACTTAACAAACAATTATGAATAAGTAACAAAAGATTATGCATAACGATGGGGAATTATTGTTGTTGTGAGTTTTATTTTGGTTTTTCTAATTTTTATGAATTAAATTATGAAGTTTAAATAATTTAAAAAGAGGGTTTATTAAGTTTGCTAAATATTTTTAAAAAGAGTAAAATCTAATATAACTACAATTGAGTAATTTACAGAGATAGTGATTCAAGTTTATAATGATTTTACGAGCAAAACTAAATTGTATTAATCAAAGTCTAGTGGATAGGTTGAGAGTTCGAGTCAAGTGGAGATATATAAGGAGTTTGTTAGACTTACATTCCTAAACTTATGGACTATATGGTAAGTTGAAAAGTCAAAGTTTAATGATACCATAAGTAACGGCCAAAAAAGTAACGGCACCCGCTGCAAAAGTCAATTGTGCAATGGTACCATATAGAATATCCCTAAATTGATTACTACATATGACTCATATGTTAATTGTTGGTTACATTTGGATGTAAATTGACTCAATTCTTCTCGGTATAATTTTGGGCTAATCGCTTAATCTTATAATTTCAAAATCTTCAACCCTAGTTCACATTTATTCATGTTGGCTTTTTGTTCATGTTAGATATATGTACCCTGTAAATTTTTTCAAGAAGAATATCCATTATCATTCTAAAGATTATGTGATAAAAAAAGTCATCTGTTATTTTACCCATCTCAAATTGGGTGTTGTACCAAAATACCCACTTTTCTCCCCAGGAAACCCAAAATACCCAGAGTCGGGAAGGACCTCCCAAAATACCCGCCGAACACGCATGTGAGTAATGCGTGTGCAGAATACGCATCACGGAGATGCGTGTTTCTTATATATATTTTTGGTTTCTAGGAAAGTGCATGTTGAACATGCGTATTCTTTATATTTTTTTTTATAAAGAATGCTCATGTTGAACATGCGTGTTCAGCAAACTCAAAATTTTAATACACTGAATACGCATAGGCAACATGCGTATAGTTCAAAAAAGTGAATACGCATAATTCACATGCGTATTGGGCGGGTATTTTGGGCACTGTTTCGCGCCGGTAGGTATTTTGGGCATCCATTACTTAAAAGTGGTGTATTTTGGTCATTCTTTCTCTCAAATTTACTAAAGAATGCATTTGTATAATGTAAAGAAAAACTTGGACAAAACTTATAAATGTGTCAACACAACTTACAACATCTGGTCTTCCTGTTACATCAAAGAGCCTGCCATCAGTTTCTCGCTCCTTGCATCCAAAATCTGAAGCGGGCCTTTTTGGCAACTTACCACCTGAAAGACCTTTCGTCTTATTACCAAGCACCTCTTTATTGGAGGGACCCTACAGTCCATAAAATCACTTTATTGTTACTTTAGATTTCGTGATCCCCCATAAGAAGTTCTAAAAAGAAGCACTTTCTTTTTTGCACAATTCAAATCAGAATAGAAATTACCTTCTCAATGTTGTTAATATTCTTCTCCTTACCGGGACAATCCACCTTTCCTTGCTTAGAAGGCTTATCTTTTTCTTGCCTAATAGGACCATCATTCCCGGATTTGGCATTTTCTGCAGGAACATCAGCAGCTGTAGACATAATTTTGACATCATTACCTCTTTCAACCAGTTTCTGAGAATTGTTCCTACTCTTGTCAAAAGATGATTTATTAACGTCATCATTTCTTGCTTTCTTGGAAGGTTTTTCTTCCGAATCACTGTGAAAGTTAGTAGGTTGAGGTCTCTTTTCAGCTTTAACCTTGGTGTCAGTTGCCATTTTGAACTCATCCTTCACAGTGCCAGCACTGGAAGCGGTAACTTGTTCACCCAAGAGACTTGCTGGTTGTCCAACACTTGTAGACAAGGTATTGAATTCAACATCTGTCACAGAAGCAGGTTTCGCATCAGTTAAATATTCACCCTTCATTGTAACATCTTTTACATCATTGAAAGCCGTGGATTGATTATTATCCCCTTTCGTCATAAGAGACTTAGACTCGTCAGGAGCAGTTTCTTTAGAAATCTGTTGTGTACCATTACAAGCTACAGCACACTCCTTTTCATCCTTTCTATCAGGTATACGTTCAGGAACAGCACAAGCAGCTTCACTCTCTTTTTTGTTAAAGACAAATCTAACTGTACCACATTAAAAGTAACAAACAATTAAAGAGTCTCAATAATTACAGCACCGTAAATTACTCAATGCTGAACTAAAAACATGGAACTGTACACATTTACATACCTTCCGTCCCACCAACTTTATCATCCATTTTATCCAAAATAGTACATGAACCGACATCAAAGGTACGGTAAAATATGTAGTCAGCCAACTGAAGTTCTTCCTCTGATGGTTGGTGATTCCTGCTGTCCTTCGATGTGCAGACAACATTACATTTTCCAGCAATAGCCTCCTGATAATTATATAATCAAAATCTTCAAGCGCAGAACTCAACAATCTATGGTTGTTACCAAAAAAACTCAAGATTATGGACCAAAGATGCAATACACAGTGTGTATTATACAAAATCTGGTTTCTTATCATTTATTGAAAATTGAAAAGTTAAAAATTTTGAATGCTAGACCATTAAAGGTTGCTAATGATCGGGAGTTTTGACACTTCAAACCCTAAAGCCTATAATACACAAGAATTTATATATAACCCTCATATGCATTTATCAATAATTAAACCCTAGAGCTTCATATAGTGTAGCAATTGAATGTTCCAGAGAGTGACTCACACTAATTGAACTAATTCTTCGGAGCAAGCAAAAGAAAAAAGGTCTAGGAGATGTAATCGAGCCTTAACACTTGCAATATTTTATTTTCTATATTACACCTATCTACCTCGCAAGAATCATTTCCCATATATTCCATAACGAGAAAGAAGAAATAGTTCACCTGCTTAGATGTTCATCACTGGTGTTTTTGTTTTATCCGTATGGAAAAAAAGAACTGGTCCAACCCGTTGTAAGAATTTGTATGTATAATATCGTAATAATCAAATATATTGCAATTTAAATTTAATATTCAGTAACAACTTAAATATATTTTTAAACAATGCATTTTTATAATTTTACTTTATTTTATAATTTGTTAATTAAGATATATTACTAGGGACATAATGCACCAGAGCCTAAATCTCAAGAACCTGTAAAAAAGAGTATATTGCAATTTGTTAACCTTTAAGTATGGAAGAAGAAAAATGCTCAAGTACTCATCAGTGGCAGTTCACCCTCTTAACCTTTGTAACCTTCCATCTGTTTTGGTCCGTTAACAATAAAAAGTAAAAAGGCATTTTTGTAATTACTTAATAAAATTTTTGATTTTACCCAAAAATATAGTATAATTTGATTTTATATTCAAAAAATATTAATTTATATTAAAATATACTTGTGCATTTTTCTTCCAAACTTAAGGGTTACAAATTGCAATATACTCTGTAAGAAAATATGGAACTCAAACTTGGGTAGAGCCAAAAATGTAATTTGAGTTTGGCTCATTAAGAAAAAATGTTGTTCACCATGTCAACAGCTCGAGAATCTCACGAGCTAGCTCAAGAACGTTCAAGAGCAGCTCAACATTACTCGAATCGAGTTCGTTCATTTTTTAGTTCATGAATGCATAACATTATCTAAGCATAAAATTTACAAAATAACTACATAAGTTATGTTCCGCCATTATAGTAATAACATTATATAGTACAACATAAATATTTTTTAAAATTAATAAGATAAATTAATATTAACAATGAAATAATTCCTACATTAATATATATAGTACATATGATTTCTTAATAATCAGGCATATATTTAAGAGTATTTTCATGATCATAGCCATGAACCATTTATCAAGTTTTTTAATGAGTTTGTTCATTGACTATGCGCCGAACCTTAGGCTTGTAGGTTTTTCGCAGTTAATTCACAAAACCTATCTTTTTATTGTTATTTCTTCTTGACCTCCAGTCAAACTAATCTTTTTTTTTTTGTGCGACGATCACTGAACCGTTCATCAGTGTGTCTCACGTCTCAGCTCAATTACAATATCAATATGATATTAATCACTCCCTCTGTTCACCCAATTCTTTAC
The DNA here is from genome assembly GCA_003724115.2 of Anethum foeniculum. Taxonomy (NCBI): domain Eukaryota; kingdom Viridiplantae; phylum Streptophyta; class Magnoliopsida; order Apiales; family Apiaceae; genus Anethum; species Anethum foeniculum. The sequence goes on from PHNY01081080.1 coordinate 23,052, forward strand.
ATTGGGGTTGGGCACGGAGGTTAAGAAAAAGTATAAATTAGTGGAGAAAGGTAAGAAAAACTGAGTGAAGTGGTGGGGTCTATCAATATTTAATGTATAAAGTGAGTATAGCGGAGGAAAGTAGTGGGTACAGTTAATTTTTAAATTATAAAATCTTAGTTTTGGAAACTTTAGAAATGTAATTGAGAGGGACATCTAAGAAAGGAAAGTGTAAAGAAATGGATGGGACGGAGCCGGAGGGAGTACTTATCTTATAAAATCAAAAAGTTATAGTTTCACATAAATAATTTAATATTTTATTATAATTTAGAACAAAATGGGTCTATGCATGATTTAGACAAAAAAGAATTAGATGAATCACCTTCAAGCCACTAAATTATATATGGGATCTTAGAGCACTTTTTATTACACAAGCACATGGAACTCACTTGACAACTTGGAAGAAAAATCTATAATGCTATCTATTCTCTCTTTCTCCAGCAATTGTTGATTCCTATTATCGTAAATCAGATTAATTGCTAAGGAGTGTAAATTCTTGTGCGCTTCAAGGTCTATATTGTCACATGCCCTACAGTCTAGACTCTCTAATTCATTTCTTGTTTTCGATTACTCTTATGTGTTTATTGAGGGGTTGTGTATATCAAGAGGTTGAGGTTGGACGACTGCACTATTTCTAGCATTCTTGATTTCTTGGTATTGTATTGTTTAGTATTTCAAAAAGTAAAAAGAAATGTACCTCCATGACTATATAATTAGAGTTTTCTTAAAAACATAATTTTTTGATAAGAATGATATGCATATCATCTATTATTGACAAACATAACTAACAATGGTTCCAACAGACTAGATTTTCTTTTGATTATGAATCATGATTCGGTTAAAAGCTAGGTTTTATTTCTCGAATGTGATGTTTATAGAAAATCAACTCCTGAATTTTGAGGTTGTTACATCTCATGGCCATATCATACATATTGGTGTGAAACATATACTACATAATCATGTTCTAATAATAAAACTTGGCAGACATAAACTTGCAAAAAAATATATTTCAGCATGATTATGATTCTTAAAAACTATGGCTCTATTTCTTGGAACCAAATTTTTTAAGAAAAATAACTTCCAAGTTTTGGCTATCAATTTAGTCTAATGGTCCATTAGAAGTACTTGCTACTAAATGTTGTAGACCAGGAGACCCAGAGGCTAAAGCTACTTTCATATCCTGACAGTAAGGTAAAAAATTTATTAGGATACCTAAGCAATGTCATTTTGTTAGTATGGTCAACCGCAGACATTATAATACTCACGCACACGTGCCTCCACTGAGGCTCATGATGCAGTACAAGAAGATGAGATGAGAAGGGTAGCCACTAGGCTAGAAAGCTAGGGATAACATATATAAATATAGTGCCAACAGCATATGTGGAACATAAATAAAAGGTAAAAAAATGTTTCAAGTATATATCACATACCAAGGGATTAACATTTGCAAGACCAACGCCTTCCCCAGTAGCTAGAAAAATTTCATTTTCCAGTACACTTGCATCTCCCAGCCATCTTAAAATTTCGGAAGGCTGGAAAAACCATTGAACCTTCACCTTCTTTGTCTTATCCCCGCTCTCCCATATCTTTATTAACTTGCCAATGTAAGGTTCAGGCTCGCCTTCTTTGACCATATATACACTGTCATAGAGATTGTAATCAACACCGTCATAGGCAAAAGACTCGTAGAACTGGACCTCTTTCTTTTTCCCCCCAATTCCTCTCTTTTTACCCCACATGAACTCAAGGTTTGCAACATCGTTTACTTCTACCATCGCCATTGAGGTCTCTTTTTTATGTCACTTTTCAGAGTCCTAAAACATGAACAAAATGGACTTCATCCATTAAATACAAATTTTCACAAATATAACACAAGTTGATTTGCTGGTGCAAACAAAGCATTGGAAAAGACAGGATATATGCTCATGTCTCGTGAAAATATAGACTCCAAATCAAACAGCATATGAAAAAACCCTAAAAGCTTACTCAAAACACAGTCCAATAATTTAGAACAAGGAACCGATACATTCATACATAAAGTAACTTCCCGTGTTTAATATAACCACATACATCAATCCTTTACTCATGTCAACACTGAAAACTCATAATAACCATATAATCCAACCCTTTCATGAAAAAATTACCACTGCAATCCTGAACCAGAAACTAAAACCCTTCAAACTCACAATATGGTGCATAGTGTATGTGTTAGATATATGCAAATACTACTACAGACTGTGTTCATAAAAGAGCTACAGCAAACTAGGTTCTAATAGAAACCTTAGTTCATATTTTAGTCAAACACAAGTATAAATTGTGGTCTATACAATTAATTCTTTCATAAATTCAATTTAACAATAACTTATATAAGATGAATGCATATACACAAAATATGAAACCAATAAAACATGTAAGTTTCAACAAATACACAAAATCTATGCATGTCTACGAATATAGTTCAAATGGGGGGAAAAGATGCTTGCAGGTGTTTAATTGATTATCTTAATCTCATGTGATATGAAAGGATTAGCAGTCAAAGAAGCGGAGAATTATAGTTGTACATAGCAGTCATGTATTTAGGGAAAAGAATTTCTATAGTTCAAAATAAAGACGTTCTGTATTACTATGCCTCTAAAACTACATAGTTTTAAGGAACATGCACTACAAACATTATTATGGATACATATATTAAACAACTTTAAAAAGGGAGAACGAGGGGGTTCCTAGCTTGTTAATAATTAATTTTGAAATATCGTTAACTTAAACTTTTTTCTAAAATTGGTTTTATGTTTAAGGAATAATTCTTGTTTGTACTAGAAAAGTACATAAATTTCTCCATTCGGAATAAATTATTCTTTGTACTACAAAAGTACATTAATTTCTCTATACCAGGATAACAATTTGGCATAAAGAAGTTGGATGTAAAAAAACTTATCAATTTCATGAGTCAGCTGATAATCTTTCCTACAAGAAAAATCGTAGAGAAAGACTATTATTGGCATTTGAATGATTAATATCTGAAAGGAACTTCTAAAGAGTAGTTGCAAACTATACGAGTTGCTACTATGAACCACAGTACCTTCAATTCATCATATGTTACAAAAAAGCTACTATCTTTAAACCGCACTTCATGGTTACCCAATTACATCAACCACATAGAGCAATATTTGAAACTCATAGTGCATTAATCATCAAACACATAACCACTTGGAAATTGCCATAAAAGGGGTCAAAATTACGAAAATCAAAAGTGCAGCAATAATCCAGGAAAGCAAAACCCAAACACGCGAATTCAAGAATCAAATCCAGCCCTTCTATACCCCAAACCATGCACATCAGTAACTCAATTACATAATGTCAGTAGAATATATATACACACATATATATAACATAATTAAATAATTAATTAAGTATTCAATTCTGAGTTGCTAAAGTGTAAAGGGGGGCAAATTGATAGAGGACGAGACACGCAATCAAAATCAAAGCTTAATAGAGAGAGAGAGAGAGAGAGAGAGAGAGAGAGAGAGAGATTACTATTTGCCGGAGGTAGTTGAAAGTGGTGACAGTGCGGGGGGGTTTGAGAAATCGATAAGCTTCTCTGCTGTATAATTTTATTTTAATTTATATATATAAATAATGTCATGTATGTATCTACGGACTATTTGCTTAAGTGCCCTAGTAATTCATTATAATCAGTCTGTTGTCAAAATATTTTTAATATCTTTCGGAACCTAAATTATATACTCTCCCCCGGAACGGGTTACAGATTATACTCCTTTTTTATTTTGAATTATGATAAAGATATTCCAAAAAATAATTCGATGTCACATATTGATTGATATATTAATTTTGTAACTAAATTTACTTTATTATAATATTCGGGTCTATCATCTAGCAGTAAACTAATTATTAAATAATTATTTTAATACCAATCACAGATCACTTACAAATTTTAATTCAGTGAAATTAAATTTTACATGCTTTCTAATACAAAATAACTATGAAACATGATTAAAATAAAGGATACAACTATAGAAATCCAATCCTGCATATAATTGAAAATAAATTATAATTAAACTAAACAAAATTATAGTATCAATATATAAATATATATACATACATATATATATACACACACATATACACACGACTATAATTACGCGATTCGAATTATCTCAATTTCAGTTAAGATATTATATTTTTTAAAGTAAAATATATATTAATATATCACTAATTTAATATAAATCAATTATATATTATGAAGTGATTTTCATAAATATCTATAGATCAGTTATTCTTTTAATTTAAAATTACACAATATTTTATTTTAAAAATCATAGATCTACTTTTCTAACCGCAATTAATTGATTGCATTTTCTTATATACTCAATAATTTAATTGCATGATGTTTATATAATTTTCTAATATAATAATTTAGCTAAAAAGATTTTTTTATTATAATAATAAAGCAATATAATTATCAATAAAAAATAAAAAAATATTTTCTAAGCAACTGAAATTCGACCATTTCTTTCGAATCGTATTCTTAATATTTTTTTCAAACTTTTATATCTATAAACATACTAGCTTAAACCCCATGCGATGTACGGACTTTTTTATATTGTATAATCTTTTAAATTTAATTTAAATTGAATTGATTTTACATAATTGATTTTATGTTTTACTTAAAAAGGGTAATTGGTTGGTAATTTTTAATTATAATTTTTACTTTATTTTATTAAATAACATTGTTAATGTTATTTTTGAAAAATAAGGGGGGTTTTGGTTAAAAGAAACAGATAAGTCAATGTAGTTTAACTTAAAAGTTAATTGGTTACTATTAATAATATTTTAACATATTTATTTTATTTTTTTAAATAGACATGTCCGTAATATTTTTTAAAAATGAGGTGGTTTGGTTGGAACAAATAAAAATGTAACATGTTATAGTTAAAAAAGGTAATTTGTGTTTTCAATAGCATGATAATTTTGGAGAATGAGATGTCTTAGTTGGAAAAAAACAGAAAAATTAACATCGAAAAGGTAATTAGTGTTTTAGTTGAAAAAGATAATTGATTAATTATTAGTAATAATATTATTTATAAATGACCAAACACTAGTAAATATTAGTTTAAAACTCATGCGATGCCCAAACTTTATTTAATATTGTATGACTTTTAATTTAATTTGAAGTAATTAATAGTACATTTTAGTTAAAAATAGTAATTGGTTGGTTATTACTAATTACAATTATATTTTTTATTTTATTAAATAGAATTGTCCATGTTTTAGTTGAAAATGGCAGTTGGTTGGTTATTAATAATCATGATTTTATTATTTATTTTATTAAATAGAATTGTTCATTTTATTTTTGGGAAAGAAGTGGTTTTGGTAGAAAAAAAATAAAAAAGGTAATTTGTTTTAGCTGAAAAGGATAATTGGTTATTTATTAATAATTATATTATTTTTGTTCTACTTTATTAAGTAGACATGCTCATGATATTTTTGGAGAAAAATATGTTTTGTTTGGGAAAAATAGAAAAAATAACGTGTTTTAGTTGGTCGCACGGATTTCTTTAATATTATATAATTTTTAAATTTAATTTGAATTGAAATTTTAGTATTATATAATTGATTTGAATTGATAATGAGTTTTAGTTGAAAAAGGTAATTAGTTGGTTATTTAATATTATAATCTTATTTTATTAAATATAATTGCTTTTATTAATTTTGGAAAAGAAAAGAATTTGGTTAAAAAATTAGAAAAGGTAATGAGTTTTAGCTGAAAAAGTTAGTTGATTAATAATTATAGTATTATTATTCTATGTTATTATATAGTTTGCACGCGATATTTTTAGAAAAAAAGATGTTTTAGTTGGGTAAAATAAAAAAGGTAATATGTTGTAGTTGAAAAAGGCAATTGGTGTTTTAGTTGAAAAATGTAATTGGTTAGTTATTGGTAATAATTATTTTATTATTAAATTAAAT
>PHNY01081083.1:12209-41481 GCA_003724115.2 Anethum foeniculum
GGTCATCTGATGCGTGGATGGACCTATCACTCTTATTCATTATTCTAGCCTTTAAGATTTGAAATGAATAGTCCGTGTAGCATGCACTGAGAACTTTATCTTCACAACATTGTCTCCATCAATCTTCATACATGCCCTCCGGCCTTCATAAGTGCATCTTCACTTTTGCAATACTTTTGTATATTCATAATCGTGGTTCATGCTTTGGTGACATTTTTTTATTAATGTCACTCTTACTTGGACGTTGAAACTCCTTCAGGAGGTTTTTGATGTTATCTTTTAAACCATCCATGATGTAAGCCACGATATGCTTTGGATAATACGATTACAAATCTATTATCCGCTCTGGACAAAGTTCGTAATTCGCTCTGAATATTATGATTCCAAATCCATGATATGCTCTAATCAAACTTCTACTTTATTATATTAAAAATTCTCCATTGAGTTATAAGTCATGGAACCGGCACGACCAAAGATTTTTATAAATTTTATATACTTATTGAGTTAAAAAGCCTTAGGACTGGTATACTAGGATTTAATATATTTGAATTGCTTTAAAAAAAATTATAAGTTGTGAGAGCAGTATTTTAGTAATGTAGAGTTCCAACCACCTACTTTTGGAAATATAAAGTGTTATACATAATGCAGGGCTACGACCATCTACTCAAGGAAGTGGATAGTGTTATAAGTAGTGTCGAGCTGCCGCCACCTACTCAATAAAATGACGAATGTTAAAAGTAGTTCGGGTTTCTAGCCACCTACTTAACGAGATAATGAATGTTATGAGCAATGTTCTAAAAGACGGAAATCAGCATTAGTCGGTATAAACACCTTTCAGTGATTAAGCGGATAATCGGTGATTAATTGGAGCATTAGTTGAAAACAATTTAATTTAATAAATAATAATATATAATTTTATTTAAACTTCATCAAGCTGTTATAAGATTTATATAAAAAAAACCAACATATGATTGGTCCATAAGTGAAAGATTTATAAAAAATCTACAAATCACTAGTTCATAGTTGATATGTAGGTGGTTTATGCCTAATAAACACTATTTACTACTTAATAGTTAGAAATTAGTACCTAATACTACTATATATAAGATTCATGATTTGTCGATATATAGTTTTGTAACCCTCATGATCTGAGTCATGAAACACAAAATCAATAAATCAATATATGATGTATTTTTTGAATTTTGAATTTTTCTAAAAAAATTATTTTTTACAAATTTTTTAATTTTGATTGACTTCGTTAATTTTTGACCCGATTCGACCGCTTAATCCCATTTCGCCCGACTTTTGACCGATTCTTTTAAAATCGGTGCTTTGGCCCGATTTCTGATTAATTGAGATGGGAACACCGGTTAATCGGCCAATTTTTAGACACCTTTTATAAATAGTGTGGGATTTTGGCCATCAACTCTGAGTTGGGAAATGTTATCAGTAGTGCGGGCCATAGTCAACCTACTTTATGAGATGATATTAATCTAGGGGTAGTATATAGTACTGTGTGAGTAGTGCTTGAGCATGTAAAAATATTGGTGCATCAATACTGTTTTGGACACCACCTATTAAAATCTTAGTTGGCGAACCCATATGAGTATATTCTCTCAAAATTTTGCATAGCGTGTGACAAATAATCAAGTCAATACATGCAACACATTGTAAAAAAAATGTACTTCGAATGAAAGTAATTTGTGAAAATACAAATAAGCTTAAAAATGTCACAAACAAGAGACAATGTCAAATTCTGCTCCTCAAATAAATCCATATAACATCTTTGATATTACAAGAATTTGGGGGGTGGTTATACTCGAATTTGACTAAGTGAAGAATTTTGTTTGACAACTCTACTACCTGGTTAATTTACCAACTAATGACTATTTTGGCGCGCTAATAGTGCTATAATTGGTGAGTCAAGATTGTATAAATTTCATCGTTATTGTAATTATGGGGGATACAATTTGAAGATATTAGATGCATTTTTATTGAACACCAATTTCAGTTTGTAGACTCGGTTCTGTACTACTGTGAGTTGTCCTCATCGACGAATCATTAATTTATACAGTAAAGGCCTAACTCTATATTTTGTTAGATTATCCCCTTCAGTGAGTTTTGCGTTATTATTTACTTATTTTGAAGGTCACTCTGAAGTTGCTCGATGATGATCTATAATCTGTAATCTAGTGGGTTGTCCTCATCAGAGACTCGAGGTGATCATATCTCTTATTCTCTTGATTAGGAGAACTTTCTACGTTATTTAATGGGTTATCCTCATCACGAAAAAAGCACACTCTTAAGCGATCTTGTAGTCATATTCTACAGGCCTGCTTTTAAGGATTTTGACCTTGCCAACAAAAATTCTAATCCATAATCCCTTACAAATGCATGGTACATGAGCACATTGTAAGGGAAGAAGCTGAGATCTCAACCAATAGTCTCACCTTACAATCACATTCACCAAAAATCCTAAAATCGTTGACCCACTTTTTAATTCTAGCGATAAAACAAATCACCAACCCACATATTGAATTCCGTTATCATCAATTTCCTCCGTTAACAGTACGCAATATTCTTACAAGAAACTAATTTCTTATAGAAAAAGTTTAGGAGAATTTAAATTTTTTAAGGTATTTTTGTTTTCTCATACTTCAGATTCAAATATTTTAAAAATTAGAAAAATAGGAGCACATGGTAAATGTTACAAATATTAAAGTTCAAATATTAAAATTATTAATATACAAAAAAAGTATTAAAAATATTAAGAAAATATTGGCACGGGTAACGAGACAGTTTTGTTGATGCAACGAAATACTAGGCCAGTTCAAATTTAGGATTTCGAATCTTCCGATTACAATTGGGATTTTTTTAAAACTATAACTTTTATAATTTTTTTTTAAATATACGATTTTGCATATCAAAAAATAATTTTTAAGTTTTGTTTCTAAAAATGCGATTTGTAATTTTTCTAACCTAAAATACAATATTTTGTTCTTAACCAGTGGAAGAGTGTTCAAGACAAGACCTTCGATCGATTCATGAGTTACATGTCTCAAATAAATTCCGATGCAGCCATTTTTGAAGATTCAGATTGCTACAGCCATGCATTTGTGGTTCGGGATCATGAAGGTAACTTAGTTGAAGCAGATCCAAGTGTGTAAGAGGACATGTTACTCCGGAGTTAGCAGAAATTCTTGGTATAAGAGATGTGCTAAGTTGGGTTAAGGAAGAAAGAAGAGAAAATGTTGTAATCGAATCTGATTGCTTACAATAGTCCAGGCAATCCATTTTTCTTACTTGGGCAGAGTTATTAAGGAATGTCTTGACATACTTGCGAGTTTAGGCAACAAAAACGTAAGTGTTAAATTCGTGAAACGATGCGCGAATAGAGTAGCTCACTATTTAGCGAGGTACAACTGTTCAATTGCTGATCGTATTTGGAGAGTGGGGAATGTCCACTCCGAACTTTATCATGTACTGTTAAATGATTTGCGTGGTTAATGAAATTTCTCTTTCCGGCAAAAAAAAATACAATATTTTGAAATTAATTCGAGTTTCAGTGAGAAACATAATCTACATAATATAAATTAACTTAGAGTTATTATTTTTTCACAAATTAAAAAATTACATATGAGTCGTAAATCTTATTTTTAAAAATAAACTTTAGAAAATTAATTTAAAACTGACCGTATTCTAAAATAAATTTAAAAATATAGATATCTTGATTATATTTCGGAATTTAAGATAATCAGAAAAACCACTGGTTTACTAAAACATAAGTAATCATTTCGAGTGCTGTTTCGTTAACCTCTCCAGTAAAGACCCGAGAGAGAGAGAGAGAGAGATGTTTCTACGGAGATTGACGCGGCCACTGATGATGATGGCCAAGGTGAAAGAGACTACAGGCATCGTAGGTCTAGATGTGGTCCCTAACGCCAGACAAGTTCTAATCAATCTCTACAACAAAACTCTAAAAGAGATCCAGGCTGTTCCTGAAGATGAGGGTTACAGGAAAGCTGTTGAGAGCTTCACGCGCCACCGTCTCAAGGTTTGCCAGGAGGAACAGGATTGGGAAGCTATCGAAAAGCGGCTCGGCTGCGGTCAGGTTGAGGAGCTCATTGAAGAGGCTGAAGATGAGCTTAAACTCATCGATAAGATGATCGGTTTGTTCACATTTTTCTCTCATTTTAGCTTGTTAATTTATTTTTTAATTTTGATTTTGAGTTTTTGGTTGTTTGATAGTTTTAATAAGGTTTTTTTGTTGACTTTTGTTATTTATACTGAACTAGATAAGTGCCTAATTGCCTATACACTGAAATGTTTCCGAGAAGCTTTTATGTTTTTTTTAGATTTAAAATTGGTTAAAACTTTGCAAATAAAATGGAAGGTAGAAGTGTGAATTCAGTGATAGGTAGATGTTACTTGTAAAGTAGTGATTAGATTCTAATTATGCGTTGAGGACTGTTCAATTGCTTGGTTTCCCAATTATTTGTGTTCAATTCGGATTAAGTAGCAATGGTTTCAAGTTATGTAATGTGACAAAAGCTTTCATTTTTGAGGGAACTATTGGTTACATTTTGTCGAGTTTAGGATGAAGGTGAAGCAATACACTGAAATGTTTTTAAAAGATTCGTTCAAGTTGCCTAAACTTACTCATTTCCCACATGGATATTTGATTAAGTTGCTTTAAAAGTTTTTTAACACATTGTGTGTGATCTTGGGTTAAAATTTACTGTTGAATGTCAATAGGAAAAACTATATTCTTTGATGTAGCAGCGTGCTGTTGTTCTCTAACATCTTGTCAGAAGTTCTGTGTAGATGGAAATCAGTGAGTGACGTTGTTTCTCATTGGATATGATTAATTAATTTATTTATGATTATAGGGTAAAGTATAGATAGGCAGTAACCATTGTCATAGAAGATCAGTTAAAACACAAGTTAATCCTCATATATATTAAATACTCATGAATTGTCCATTAGAAAAATTTTAAAGGTCCTAATTGGATCCTAAATGTGAATGTGTCATAATTTACTTACTAATCCACTGGACCTTGTATAATTAACAAAAAAAGACAATATATAAGTAACACCTATGCATTTGGGATACAGTTGGTGACATGTAGTATTATTCCATTCATATTAAGATTGGTAATGAGTATAAGAAGAGTTTATATAGAGTTTATTAGTCTATCCATCATTTAATAAAAAATATTTGTACCACCTTGTGAAAGAATGAGGAATTAGAAGTGTAAATTTAGCGATACCTAGTTGTAATTGATGTAACTTGTAGTTTCTAGATAAGAATTGAGGACGGTAAATTGCTTGATTACCCCTATTATTAGTGTTCAACCCGGATTAAGAGACCCAACTGTTATAGGTTTAAGGATGGTAACATTATAGATTGCTCCTAGTTCAGTCATGTAATGTGGCAAAAATATGCATCTTTCAAGTGAAGCTCTTGGTTATAGTTTGTGCAGTTTGGGTGGTGGTGGTAGTAATACACATTAATGTCAATAGAAGAGTACTCTAAGCTGTTTTAACTTAGCACACTTCTTATCTGAACATTTGAATTTGATTGAGCTGTTACAAGACATTGTTAACATGCTATAAATGTATATAGTATATATAGTTATATTTTTTTTTTCTGTAGGAGTCTGTTGCTGTATCCATATGCCTTTTTGAAAGTTATCTGTCAATGGAAATAGGTGATTGACTCAGTTTCACGTTGTGATTTTTTGTTGTTGACAAGTCTAGGTAAAAAACATAAAATAAATAAATAACCAGTAGCCTTTTCAAGGTTTGGAACTTGCAAGAATGGGGTCCAAGTTAAGGTAAAAGTTCTGTATCTCCTTGTTGTCGGGATCAGTAGAGAAGCTTTACCTTGGTAGTTGGTAGTGATATTACAAAATTGATCAAGGTGGACAATTCTATATCAAAATATTCTGTGTATCATTAACCATTATAAATTTATAGTTCATGATTGTGACACATTATATTTTATGTTGCTTGTTGAGAAGCAGGTTTAGTACAGGTATTTTACGGTTGCAACATGCAACTGGCCAGGGCCTAGCTCTAATTGTAGACGTTATGCTGTCGACATTTGTTTGATTGCCGTTGATATTACATATTATTATGCTATTGATCTGACTTACTCCAGGTATTGTAGTTTCAACTTAACTAGGCATTTATCTAAATTGATGACAAGGACTATTTTAGTTTTTTCATCTTTTTAACAAAAATTCAAATTCAAATTTAAATCCAATATTAAATTCTTGTTAATATGCTTTTTGTGTTTGTGCTGATGTGGGTTTTTGTATCTTATTTAATCTCAAATTTGCCCCGTGTTGACTGTTGGTGTAGTCTCATGAGCTCTTGTGCGCCTTTACCTTCACCCTGAAAGTAATTGATAAAAATATATCTTAAGCATTGTTTCCTGTTCAAATATATATTAATTTCTGCCTTTTGTTTACAGAGTGGGATCCTTGGGGTGTTCCTGAAGACTACGAATGTGAAGTTATCGAGAATGATGCTCCGGTTCCCAAGCATGTCCCTCTACATCGTCCTGGTCCTCTCCCAGAGGAGTTCTACAAGACGTTGGAAACAGTTACAACAGGCACGTTGGAGGATAACGTAAAAAAGGAATCGCCTGCAATAGACTCTAGCGGGTCACAATGAAGTATCTAGCTAGCATCCGTTTTGGTTGCTCAAAAGAACTTGTTTTTGATTGATGAAACCGTATGTCCCTTATGGTCTGTTGTTTTATGTTTGTAATCTGAAGATTGTCGTTTTCTGCTGGAGTGGAGAGTTATTTTGTAGTTAATAATCACCAAACAAGCCCTTCTTTTATGTGCAGGGAAGAAGCAGCATTTCTAATCTTCTTAATAACATTATGAGTATAAGGAACATTTCAAGGAATATTATAGTTCCAAACAAATGTTCTGCGACTCTGGAGAAATATGCAAACATTTGACAGGAGTAATGAGCTCTTGGTCCTTGGATCCGATTAGCCTAGGCCTAGGGCCATTATTATTGCTCTTGTATTGTGATATGTATACAAACAACTTTTGTTCTCGTTCTGCCAAGTGCCAAAGCAATAAAATTAAACAATTTAAACAACTTTAAAAATACTAAGCTAATATAATAGTTGAATTTTTTTACAAAAAACAAATAAATTAGATCGGTATTCCAATTGTATCTATAACTAAAATAAAATAACATGTTAAATATATATGACAAATTACTAAAATTTTGTTACTACATTTTTTAAAATTTATTTACGAATTTACTTTTTAATGAAACTACTCCACTTGTTAAAATTTGGTTTGCACTATATATCGTAACAAATTAAATAAAAAAAATCAAAATATGAAATCACATTAGAAATTGTGAAAAAATTATTTAAAACTATATATTACAAAATATATAAAAAAATCAAAATTATTCAAGTAAAATACATATTTATGCTCCCAAACAAATATAATTACAATAATAAAACTTTGAAAAGACCAGTCCAAAAATCCAATCCAAACTTAGAGTAACTAATACTAGTCGGTGACCCGTGCGAAGCACGGGATCGAGATTAAAAATATTAAATTAGTATTTGCAGAGAATTAAATCTCATATTTGTGCGAAATACGAATCGAAATTAAAATATTAGTATCAAATTAAATTAATAATCGTAAAGAATTGAATCTGATGAGAATATATAATAAATTAATGCTATTAAATTATGTAGTTAAAATATATTGTACCTACGTGCAGTTACGAAATTCCACCTTATAGTTCTACTTCTGCACCTAGTAGTTGTTTTACTTGTTACAAAAATCTAACACGTTAGTTACTAAGAGGAATTTTTTTGAAACAAATTGTATAACTATCTTATGAACCAAACATCTTTATTATTTTAGATTATTAATTATTATTTAATATGACTTGATAATTTTCTTTTTTCACTATAGTTTATATGATATTAATTAATTATTAGATACACTCATTAAATCAATAATTTTCAGTTTAAAATAAAATAATATCAATAAAGTCATTTATTATTATTTCTTTATTGTTAATATTTCCAATTTAAAAGTAAATCAAGACTTGGAAGGACACTAACTAATAAAAAACAAAGTCGGCAGGGAATAAAAGTTTTAGTAGTTGTGATTTAATAATATAAGATTTTAAAAATAATTATATAATTATTTAGTTAGTACCAAAGTTTTAGATTACATAACCCTAGTACTATATTAATTTCTTTTATATTATAGTTGTATTATTTTTTTTGCACTTATTAATAAAGAATAATAAAATTTAAATACATTTATAACTAATAGGATTAACACTACTAACTAATAGAAAACAAAGAGAAATAGAAGTCTATTCGTGTAAGCATAATAATAATATAATTAGGAAAATAGATATTATATAATAATCTATACTCTTTATTAATAAGCGAAACCATGTTTAAATGGAACACAGTAATAAATTACCAAAGTACCAAATTTTGGTACTAGATAATTATGTAATATCTTTTTTTCTAATTATATTATATATATAATATCTATTTTCCTAATTATGTTATTATTCAGCCAGCTACTTACACGAGTAGACTTCTATTACCCTTTATTTTCTATTAGTTAGTGTTCATCCCATTAGTTATAAATGTACTTGATTTTTATTAAGTCTTAATTAATAAGTGCAAAAAAAAAAAACAATACAACTATAATATTAAAAAAATTAATAACATTTATTTTAACTACATAATTTAACTACATGTAGGTTCAATTTATTTTGACTACATAATTTAATAACATTTATTTATTATATATTTTCATCAGATTCAATTCTTTACAATTATTAATTTAATTTGGTACTAATATTTTAATTTCGATTCATATTTCGCACGGGTATGATATTTAATTATTTACGAATACTAATTTAATATTTTTAATCTCGGGTTGGTGCTTATCAACTAGTATAGTTAGAAAAATAGATATTACAAAAATTTGGTACTTTGACTTTATTACCGTAATCCATTTAAATATGGTTTCGCTTTTAATAAATAATAAAGAGTATAGAAATAGTGGACCTCAAAAGGTGAAGCTGCCAGGACTATTCCTATTCACTCTTTTTACTAAAATATAATAATATCCCCTAATCATCCACTCCCCCAAATCAAAATTAACATCTATCCCAAAAACAACAATCAATGGCTGCTACTGCAACGACGTCGGATCTGGAAGCCAAAGCTAAGGCGGCGTTCATCGATGACCACTTTGAACTAGCAGTTGATCTGTACACACAAGCCATCTCGCTCAATCCTAAGCATCCTGAACTCTATGCCGATCGTGCTCAGGCCAATATCAAACTCCTTCATTTCACTGGTATAACACTTACACATGTGTTTATTCGTTTTAATTGTTTGTTCATAAACTGTTAGATATTTAGTCCTTGTGTTTATAGATACTTTTCGGGTTTAGTTGTCTTCTTGGTGATGCTTGATTTGATTCTGTTTTTAGTTTTTAGAATTTTTGATTCATCGGTACGTGTGTGTTGTAATCGACAAACTAAATTATCTGGGATTAAAAAACAGATATCGAAGTAATATGAAGTACTCAACTTTAAAGTAGAGTAAATTGCACTTTGTAACCTGTTATTTTGCTCCAAAACAGTTTAGTATCTAGATTATAAGTGGAACTAGACTGCACCTGACATGTGCTTTCGGTTTCTTTCGTTAAATTGGACTGTTACCAGCAAGTTGGAAAGTCAACAGGTTTTTTGGTCATTTTACAAGTAAAATTTAAAATTAATTAATAACTAAACATACACAAAAGAAAAGGGCATACTAAGATTTTTGGTTTTTGCTATCTTATTTTTCTGAACCGGGAGTTGGCATGTTTTGGAACATGCTTCAAGCATCAGGTTATAGTTTTTAAAAGTGCTAATATAACTCTGTTGGTTTAATTATGTGGTATCAGTTGTGAGCTCAGACATGATTTTAGAATGATTCAAGAAATATAAGAAAATTAATTGAATAAATTTTAAGTAAGAGTGTGGCCATTTGATAAAGGTTTATAACATGGGGAAGATGAAGTTGCCGTTCAGAAACATAGTCCCCAATCTGCCATTTGATAAACTGCACACTAATGGCAATTTGGCGGAAAGTTACAAACTGAAAGCTTTTACCAAAGTATGAGGTGCACTCTCTTTTTGTTATAATCTAGATTTTAGATTGTTTTTGGAGCAAAATAATGGGTTACAAAGTGCAATTTACTCCTTTAAAGTAACCAAAAGATAAACATGAAATCCTAAATGGCATACTAACCTTAGTACTCCTTTACTCTCTGAAATAACATAGTTTCGTACTTCAAATTAAAAATAGTAACTAGTGTATCAGTTAAGTTGGTTACATGTTGTTGTAATTAAGATATACGTGTTGTCAACCAACTAATATCCTACCGTCTTCTGTAGTTTTAGTTAGGTCTAAAGTTATCTTTGGATGCACATTATGACTGTATGCAATTTTGTATTTAATCAAGTTGGTGATTTTAACTTATTTTTAGATTAAGTTACTGATTTTATTATAGGCTGTTGTAATGCAATTGTTTAATTGACATATATAACTTGTGCAGAGGCTGTTGCTGATGCAAACAGAGCAATTGAAATGGATCCTTCAATGGCTAAGGCTTATTTACGAAAAGGGTGAGTAGCTTCGTATTTTAATAAATAACATGATTCAGATTTTTCTTTAGAAATTTTTTCACAGCAAAAGTATGTGTTAGTAGTTATTCTCGTTCATATTTTTAAACTTTCGACTAAGACTTAAGTAATTTTACCTATTGATGTTTATTCATGCAGTATTGCTTGTTTGAGGCTTGAAGAATATCAGACTGCTAAGGCTGCCTTAGAAATAGGTGCTTCATTGGCATCCGAAGATTCAAGATTTGTTAATCTGATCAAAGAATGTGATGAGTGTATTGCAGGTAATGTTTTTTTTTTTAGCTTAATTTCTCTGCATTGTGAATATTCATGGCTTTGTTAAATTGTATACTGAAAATATGCACTCTCAAAATTGGAGCAAATCCAGTGCTAATGCTAAAATAGCTATAGCAATTGCTATATGTTTGCACCAAGAACTGGTATTTTATGCTGAAATAGAACTTAGACTCCAGTAATCGACTATACTAAAGACTTATTTTAATTACTAAATAGAACCTGGACACCATTTTTGCATGTACTTGTGTTTCATGGATAGCAGCAGCTCTCTTTGGTTCTGAATATAGACCAAGTATTTTTTGGTTATAGCACATGTTTTAGGACTGCATTGCATCTGCTCTTACCATAATGTTTGGGCTGTATTTAAAAATTTGGATTCTGCTTGTTACCTATTTTGCAAGGTTGAATATAGCTTTTTTGATGTCAGTGTTGCAATATTAAGAATTAGTTTGTAATTTATAATGGTCTGATATGCTTAATGTGACTTGTCATAATATATTTTGGTAGAGCAAATATAATGTTTGAAAATGGGATATGTATTCACGTACTCCCTTGATGAGTTTGGTTGCTTATTCAGAGGAAAACAGTCAGCTATCGGGACAGTCAGTGATAACATCCTCCACTGACAATGTTGCATCCGGATCTCATACATTAGACAAAGCTTTACCTCCCACCAGTACGGATGCAGGTAATAACTTGTCTGATCAGGCTGTGGAGGCAGCTTTACCCAAACCAAAATACAGGTAATCACGATTTTCTGTGTCAACAGTCTTTGCAAGTTCCATACAATCTTGGAAATACATCACTTCTCTTTTATATGTAACAGTCATTAATAGTTAACGGAAATATAGTTAAATTCTGCTTGAAAAAGACTAGATACATAAGTAGTAATTTAGTGTGATGTCTAACATTTTTATTGTGGAGCTAAAACATGAAATATTGTGTTTACGCAAGGGCCTGAAAGGGTGCTTCCAAAGCTGTAAAGAAGAGAAATGAAGGAAGATTGTGCAGGGGTTAACAGTTTTTTTATTGGCCACAAACTTGAAAGATAACATGGCTTCACTAATTTTCTACAAACCTTAACAATTTGTACGCTACCTTTTTATTAATGGTGTATTACTAGATTTTCATGCTCTGTCCTGTTATTAGCACTACTGGAATTTCATAACTTTTATTCTTAATTTTCAGCACTGTAGGGATACTTGCATATGTGCTATTTACCTTGTTTTTCATAGACTTAAAACAGTTGTGTAATATTTTCTGATGACTTATGGTGTCAATTCCATGTTGCTTATGTACAGGCATGAATTCTATCAGAAACCAGAGGAAGTGGTTGTAACTATCTTTGCTAAGGGTGTACCTGCTAGTAGTGTTGATGTCGAGTTCGGCGAGCAAATAGTACAATTCTGTTGCATTAAATTTTTTTCTTCAAATATAATAATTTTAAATTTTGATAATAAGCATATTGTAAGAAGCTTCTTATAAGATATCTAAGTTTTATAAGATTTAATTTTGCGATTTATAAGAATAATTTTTTATGTTTAGTAAAAGTTGATCAATCTGACAAAATGCAAACCAAGACACTTCTGTTAAATTTTTTATTTGAAGTTTTTCCTTGCATCTGAGATAGATTGATGATGTTCAAAATCTTATTTTGCTTTACAGTTAAGTGTTACCATAGAAGCATCTGGTGAAGATACATATGTCTTTCAACCTCGCCTATATGGAAAGGTGAGTTTTCCTTTTTAAGAAATTGTTTATAAAGATTTTACATCTTGGTTGTAACTTGTTAATGAGAACTATAAGATGTTAGTGGGGGACCTAATTCTAAGAACTATCTGTGTATTGTGCTGAATATCTGCATAAACCTGGTATTCATTTGTGCATAACAGATAGTTCCTGCAAAGTGCAAGTATGAAGTACTGTCTACCAAGATTGAAATTCGCCTCGCCAAGGCTGAAGCCATACACTGGACATCTCTGGAGTACAGTAAGAACAATGCAGTTCCTCAGAAGACATATGTTTCAACAGGTAAGTCACCTCTTTTTGTCGAGAAAAAGGTTTAGTTTATAGATCACAAGGCGAATCATAAAACTTTTGTATGCCGAAGGGTCAACATGTTTTTTTATTGTACTCGCATAACTTTTGGTTACCTATATAATTCATGGTTATGATTGCAGATCAAGTGAATACTATTTTTCCAACTATAACTATTAAAGTAGCTTTTGATTTGCTTGGTAATATTTTAATCGAGCTATGTGAAGGAAGTTGTGTCGTTGATACTTCAATTAGCAAAACCAGTATTTAGTATGTAGAACAGAATTTGTGGCAGATGGGACTTCTCTAAGAACAAGGCACATGTCATTTACTCCTTTACTATTTGCATGTCGCCTCTTATAATTTTCTCATGTGTGATTTGCTATTTCATAGGCGCTCAAAGACCTGCTTACCCAACATCAAAACCGAAGACGGTGGACTGGGACAAATTGGAAGCTGAAGTTAAAAAGGAGGTAAAATTTTAATCTGGGACTTGTCTGTTATCATCTACAAGATTATATTATGGCTTATTAAGTTTCTACTTTTGCATCTTAGGAAAAAGAAGAAAAGTTGGATGGAGATGCAGCCTTGAACAAATTTTTCAGAGACATATACCAAGATGCTGATGAGGACACTAGAAGAGCAATGAGAAAATCTTTTGTAAGACATACGTTTATCAAAATTAAAATGTTTTTGGCTGCTACTAGCTTGGAAGAATGTATTTGTTGGTTTTTTGTATCAGTACTACATTTACTATGACTATTGACTAGTTTCAATTTAAAAAAATAAAAAGCTAAATATAAATAATATGTTCTTGTTCTCTTGGATTAGGCTATAAATGGTTTGTGTAGAACCGTCACCTTTAAAAAATTAAAATCAACGGAGTTTGGTTTATTTTATTTTAAACACTATGTTGTGATGTCTTTTTGACAGGTCGAGTCAAATGGGACAGTGCTCTCCACGAATTGGAAAGACGTGGGTTCGAAAAAAGTGGAGGGAAGTGCCCCAGATGGGATGGAGATGAGGAAGTGGGAATACTAGAGTTTGAGTATCAATATTCTTGTACCCTTGTGTTTCTTTAAACTTCTGGGAGTGAGAACTAAAGTTTCTGTCTTTATTTTCTTTGACCTTCAAACGTTTATGTTCTCAAACTGTTTTAATGAACTTGCAAATGTTTTATGTAAGTTGACTGGCGTAGGACTTGAAGGATGGTTGGTAAATGGAAATATGGAACTTTTCTTTTAACTTGAGTTGGGCTACAAACATGGTGTAATCGAGCCGAGCCGAGCCGAACACTGCCAGCCTGGGCTCAAGCTCGATTAAAAAGCTCGAGCTCGAGTTCAACCGTGTCTTTAATTTTAAACTCGAAGCTCGGCTCGTAAAAAGTTCTATAGGTTCGAGTTCGGCTCGAAAACTCGAATCGAATTTATCAAATATTGACAAAAACTCAAAATATGATCGGTTCAGCTTGAGGTCGATTCGATTAAATATATAAAATGAAATAAAATGTTAAATATTTATATAAAATATATTTATAATTAAAAAATTAAAAATAATAGAGGCTCGATAAGGCTCGCGAATTTTACGAGCAGAGTAATTTGAAGCTCGAGCTCGGCTTGGTAAAGAATTTGAATAGCTCGAGCTTGGTTGGATAATCGAGCTGAATTTGAATATTTTACGAGCAGAGCTCGAGTAGTTCATGAACGGTTTGACTCATTTACACCGGGAGCTATAACCAGGAAATTATATATGCTGTCAAATCCCAAGTTTAGATTTTTTATATCCTTTATGTGATTATATGTTTGCCCTATTCCTGTTTTGCCTGGTGGAGGGGTAGAATTTTGAAGTTAATTAAACCCTGTTTGGCAAAATAGCTTTTAATTTATAAGTAACTTATTTTTTTTCAAAATTTCATATTTTTTTAAAAAAAAATCAAAGTTTCATATTTATTATAAAAATTGAAAATCAAATCTTATTTTCAAAATTAAAAATAAGTTACTTATTTTCAGAAAAAGTACATATACACGTACTTTTTCTGAAAATAAGTAACTTATTCTCAGAAATAAGATTTGCCAAACGAGACTTAATATTGGGAAATAATTTGGCTGAGGTCCCATGGTAAATATATCCTTTTTTTTTTTGGGTGCAGTAATGAGGTGAGGACTTGAGATTTGTCATTTATTCTAGTTTTCCTAATTTATAACTGTTTAATGATACTATGTGAATGGTTTACATATTTTTCATACAATAGTTTTATAATAGGGTTGGAACTTGAGTAGTGCCCTTGGCAGTGGTTAAAAATATTTAGTTTACCGAAGGTTAAAAATATTTAGTGCACTGAATACGAACATCTAAATAATTTGGAATCGAAATAGTAAGTGCTTTGATCATGAGATTTGAATTCGGTTTACAGAATTAGGAATGAGATTTCAATACAAAAATATATAGAACCTCGTTCTCATTCTCGTTAATTGGGTTGAAATCTCATTATCCAAACGCCTCCTAAAATATAATAAGCTAAAATATCTTGTAGAATATAGTATTCCTGGCACTAGTTGCTGTGTAGAGGTCAATTATAGTTGGCTTAGCATAATCACACGATGGATTTGGAGCAACTATAGAAGTTATAAACTATGATATGAATTAGAACCCTTAAATAAACTATGATATGTAGTAGAACCCGTGAACAAATGCAGAATAGATAGCACAACTAACAAACAAAAACTTGTTTTCATCGTATTCCTTTTTCCCTATAAATTTAAAGGCATCTTCTCCTTGATGGATATCCGTGACATCCCATGTGTAAATTATTACTATAGATCACATATATATGGACATATACATAATATCCTTTGCTTGAATTTATTTAAACTAAAAAATTACATCCTTTGTAGTGCATGTACTTTAGGAGAAGAGAAAATTTTAAAAAGTTCAGTTAAGTTTTTATTGCACCTAATAATTGTGTGCTAAAACATTGATTGTAGAGAAAACACAAAGCTTGAAATCATTTATACATGAATTAACTTGAACTTCTTGATGATAATTTAGCTTGAGAATGTGAAAATTTATAGAAGTTTTTGATATATCATTTCTTGCATCTAGAGACCCTTCTGATCAAAACCAATAAACAAAGAACACGATAAAAGATGAAGAAACCAATCAAGATGTAGATGTTTGTCCATCTCTGATTCTCATGAAGTCCTCTCTTTACCATCACATCATGTCCCGTGAACATGCACGTCTTGTTTTTCTCATCAAACCATATCAAACACCTTGACAATAGACAAGAATACTCATTGATCAATAAAGCATCAAGAGCATATTTGTACATTGAAAAGTAGTGCATGAAAACCCAATACTTTGGCATGTTATCTTGTGAAATGAAGTAGCCTGAGAATAGAAAGAATCCGGCTAGAAGTATTGTTACGAGTGAAGTTCCGGCAATATAGTTCGGAGCAACAGAACTCAAGAACAAAACAAATGAATTGGCCATCAAAACTATAACCCATATGACCAAAACGAAGTATGCAAATGCTTGCCATGTTGCACAAAGACCAACCAAGAAGTAAACTGAAGTAGAGTAGAGAATTGCGATGATGAGTAGATACGGTAGAAATACTAGCGTATTTGCTATTAGATATGATGATATCCTGTATACTCCACTTGAAGTTTCTCTAAGTATGATTGGCCTCTCATTGATGAAGATTGGCAGGGTTTCAGTTGTGGAGGAAAGAAGAAAAGTGAGGGTGAATGCAAAGAGTCCTAATCTCTTCTCTATTCCCGTCTTGTCGAAACCTATATTGATGTAGATCGTTCCTAAAACAAGTCCTACCCCGAGTGCCTGCAATGTATTGGTCAAGAGGAGCTGTTTTGTTCTGTAGATAATCTTCAAGAACCTGTTGTAGAGAATCGCGATTTCGTGGAGTCTGGAGCTTTTGTATCTGATCTTTCCTCTTGTTTTAGGTTCAGAACAAGTGAGAATCGAAGTGTCAGTTTGTGATGATGGCGCAATGGATTTACTGATGTTGAGTTGATTTAGTATCTCCATTGCATATTCTAGTGCGTTGAGCTGTGGAGGGACAGTGAATCCATTGGATAATAAGAAGGCTTCAAGTGAAGAAAGTGTGCCATGATGCACAACTTTTCCTTTAGATAACAAGAGAATTTGATCAATGGTGGACAAAATCTTGAAACTTGGCTGGTGAATTGATAAGATTATGGTCCGTTGACGCGAGTCAGCTATTGATCTCAGCGTCTGCATTACATTGAAAGCCGAGGTACTATCAAGCCCTGATGTTGGCTCATCCAGAAGCAACACTGCAGGATCATGGAGGAGGCTGAGGCCAATCGAAACGCGGCGACGTTCGCCACCTGATAAGCCTTCTCCCAGCCTTGTGTGTGATAAATGTGTTAATCTTAGCTCACTGAGAAGTGAATTGACAATGATAGAGATCTCAGATGTTTTAGGGTTAAGGAGGCTGGCTGCAAAGGCAAAAGTTTCAGCGACGGTAAGTAAAGGGAGACATGCATCATGCTGAGGAACATAAGCCGAGAGCTTTCGAAATGAAGAATGATTGAGAGGAGAAGAATTGAGAAGTAAAGTGCCATTTGTTGGGGACGTTCTAGCTGCTAATATGTCTAAAAGGGTGGATTTTCCGGCACCACTTGGGCCTACAATGGCAAGGATTTGAGAGGGATATGCAGTGAGAGTGATGTCTTGTAAGATATAGCTTAAAGGTGTTGGAGTGCAAGTTCTAAAAGAAAAACTGGTGATGGATTTGGAATAGGAGATTGAAGAAGCTGTTATTTGGTATGTTTTGGGAGGAGTTTTTTGAGGTGATTGTGGATCTGCCATGATTGAGAGAATTTGAGAGGTCTATAGACAATTTGCAAGGAGAGGAGAATGATTTGTAGGGGTGTACTGGTTGGTAATGGTGGTATTAGATACAAATCTTTTTATTAATAATAAACAAGTGAATAGCTAGCTAAGTGAGCAAGTGCTATAAGCTAGATGGCTATCAGCATTTTATAAAAAATTGAAGGAAACAGTTGTTCGCCATGAGTCTCCCGGGTCTAGGCAACCTTAGCTTTGTATGAGTGTGTTTGTATGTGTGTTCTGCCATAAATTAAACAGCATGCATGTGTGACTTGGTTTGGTAGGGAACTGCCATTTCATCTTAACAGTATATCTTGTCATGGTCCATCTAAATAATTGAGATGATTGTGAAACCAATCTTGCCCACATTTGTGTAATTTTTAAACACTAGAGTATAGGACCAGACAACTTCACTGCATGACAAATTATTTTCCATGCATGATTCAAATAGAGATGTAAAGTTAAGAACTTGAGATGCTCAGATTTACTCTGTAGCCAGTTTTCAGTAGTAAAAGGTCTGCGAGGGGTTTGTGTACTCGTGTCCTCGTGAATTAAGGTTATTAAATATAGCATGATCAAGTTCAGTAACTTCTTTACCCAAGATGAAGGTCATCTACAAGACTCAACCTAACTGATATTTCTCAACGATGAAAGTCATCAACATGTCATCGGCAAGACTCAACCTAACGGATATTTCTCTGAAAGTCATCAACATGTCATCGGCAAGACTTAACCTAACAAATAATAGTTCTTCACGTCCTTATTTACAGAAGTCGACTATATTGGAATCTTATCAAACTCGCTAATGCAACGTGCTGTCTGAGTACACCCGACGACAATATGTTCAAACTCGATAAACTGTATTCTTTCCTGACTGGCTAAAATGTTCAAGTGCAAGTGTACAGAGGGGCCAAAATATATATGATTATGAAGAAGATTTGCAAGAAGAAATGAGATAAGGCAATTAATAGTAATGGCATTTTCTTTTGAAAGAACAAACATGTGATCGACTTTAACATTGAACTTTAACCCGAATATAGAATACAAACAGGAACGATACATATGGTTCAAGAAAGTGGTTTGTTGAGATGATAAACGAGACAACACAACCTCCCAAGAATAAGATCACGAGATCACAGTATCACAGTATCCTCTCATACATAGAACATATATCCGTGTATATATTTGAATTTATATCTTGTTGTATAGCATATGAAAGGAGCAACAAGTAGACCAAGTGGTGCCAGATGCATGTATTCCATTGCGAGTAGCTTAAGTGTGTCTTTACAATTCCAGCAGGTTGTGTTACAGTGATTAGAATACTCCACAATTTGAACCAAATAAGACAGGAATAGGAATAGGCTTAAAATTTTACAGGAAACTTATTTTTATAATTTAATTTAGATATATTTTTTAAAACATCATTTCTTTTCGCTCTGTTTCTTTGTTCGACTCGAGAGCATACGTAAAATTCTACAGCACAGAATTATCTTTTTTTTTTCTTTCTTTCTAGTTTGTGTATATTTCTTACCATTTTATGTGATAATTGGTGAACGCGTAAGAGTACAATCAGATAAAATCATTAGCTAAAGATCTTGGGCATGTTATATATTAATTATTATAAAGATTATGTAAAAAATAATTGCACTCTAGTGGGACATTATTATTAGCTAAAATTTTAGCTAAGTTCTAAATTGGTTGAACCATTATAGATCTGTAAAAAAATTACATATTATTTGTTATCATATTAAAATAATACCTTCTATTTATAACAACTTGAAATAATAATAAATATAACCAATTATTATTGTTAATCTTGTTAAATGATAATTCCTTACAAATTCAACAAATTTTAAATAATCATTATTTTACATTATTTTAGCTAAAAGTTTTAACTAACATCGTTATTGATGTTCTAACAAAAAGAACACGTTATAACAAAAAGAACACTGTATGCTCACATGAGAATCACAGCTCAGATTCGAAATTCAATTGATATTACAAAGTACTTTATTTTAAATTTATGAGTAAATTACATAATGTTGGCCCTACTTTACACCAATTTTTAAAATGGTGGCCACATTTTAAAATTTGCAAAACAGTGGCCAAATTTCTTTCCCGTCTTTTAAAAAAATGATTTCCGTCAATTTCCGTTAAGTCTTCGCCGTTAACTAATATCTTTAAAGTATAAATTACAGAATGGTGGTTGTACTTTACATTTATTTTCAAAATAGTGGTTAAACTTTCATAAATTGCTAACATCTCTTTTCGCCTTTTAAAAGAATAGTTTTGTCAAATCACTACTCGTAGTCACACCTTTATTACCACTAAAAACACATGATATCGCTAAATAAATAGATATAAACACAACTCAAACAGCAATCAATATTTTCAATTCTTCTTATTCAAATAAGTGATCGGCTTTCATATTTTTTTAACTTCCTCACGTAAAATCACGAATCAAAACTTTAGCAAAAATATAAAGAAAAACATTACTACATGAAAAACACGATCTTACAACTATTTTTTACCGTTGTCTGACCTCAAATTTTTCCGTTGACTATCCGGCACTTATCTTATAAAATGTGAGACAACTGTTTTTAAGGCATTATTAGAACGAGATAGAACAACAGTTTGACCATATTGATGATTGTTTGAGTTGTGTTTATATCTATTTATTTAACGATATCATGTGATTTTAGTGGTAATAAAGGTGTGACTACGGATAGTGGCTTGACAAAACTATTTTTTAAAAGGGGAAAAGAGATGTAAGCAACTTATGGAAGTTTAACCATTATTTTGAAAATAAATGTAAAGTACAACCACCATTTTGCAATTTATACTTTAAATATATTAGTTAACGGCGAAGACTTAACGGGAGTTGACGGCAGCCAATTTTTTAAAAGGAGAGAAAGAAACTTGGCAATTGTTTTGCGAATCTTAAAATGTGGCCACTATTTTGAAAATTGGTGTAAAATACGGCCAACACTCTGTAATTTACTCTAAATTTATTTATTTCTTTCGAATAATTAACTTGCATTACTTACAAATAAATATTTATTATAAGAAATATCTGGTGAGCGAAAATCGAAATCAGACGTTGGACAATAAGAAATAAGCTTTTACTATCTCTTGCTATTTTATTTAAAATAAAAGTCATAGAATCTGCTGCAACTGGTTAGTGTATCTATCAACATTCAAATGCAATTGTATGATTCTGATATATGACATGTTAATCATTTTATACAAAATAATATATATCTATAGAATGCACCATATATTAATTTTATATTTTAAATTCAAACACTAACCTTTTTTTTTTTTTTGCAACATCCAACTTATCGATGGCAAAATTCATATAATTAACAAAAGTAGCCACTGGACCGTAATTATGAATAAACAATAAAGGGCTGATGAATTGACAAATAAAATTAGGTGTGCAGCTAAACTGAAAAGATAAGAAAATAGGTAGCTACACGACATGCATCGCTTTAAACGAATAAATCCCGTGATCATTTTGTTTTTAATCGGTTGGTCAACTGTGAGTCTGTGATTATGTTGTACTAATTATTTAAAAACAAAAAACTACTCACTCATTTTCTAATTATCCTACAAGTTTTTTCCTTTTTCTTTTTCTTTAATATGAGAATTGATGAAAGTATTTTATTTTTTCAAGAAGATTAATAAATATTTTTAATATGTAGACCAATATCTCAAAGAACAGGCGGCAAGAATTAACTTGTGCAAGTGGGTATTAAGTTGAAACAAATAATTGTTAGGCCCAAAAATAAGTTAACCTTTTGGTCTCGCCCAAATTGGAGCATTGGGCTGTTATAAGCATGAGAGCCAAAAATAAGCCCAATATTATCGGACAAAATCATGGAAAAAGAACAAATGAGAGTGAAACACTGCAAGTAGGTTTCCGGAGAGTTAGATAATAATATACTAACAGACCAAGTCAAATATGTTTGTCACAACTCAAAAAAATTCCAATGAGACCAAAAAATTACACATATATAGGAGTAGATGTAGACGTACCATTTTCATCCTTACAGAAAAAACAGTTTTGAGAGGTTGACATAATTAAAATCGATTAAATGCGAAGGTGACTAGTCCTCCTATGACTATCATATTTAACAAACCAAGATACTACTAGAAACACGGTACTTGTTGCATTCATATTGTTCTTGCCTACACTGACATTTTTATTCACAGTTTCTCTACTCTACAAGTAATTCCCTTTCTTTTGTGCTAATCTAACATATCAGCTTCAGAACTTCTCAGCATACCACCTAATTTATTTCGCATTCCGCAGATGATTTGAATTGTTGATCAATCGCCTCCTTTTTCATAAGGAGATTCACTTGCAGATCTTGACTGTGGTGTACACTCTGATATGCAAAATTTGATCATTCAGGACCCCAACTTAATCATTTAATAACTATCTAGTTATACGGTTATATAGTTAGAGCAATTAGTAAGTACCTTGTGAATTTGACGACAACGAACAGTATGAAATCTTGCAATAAAGGATCGCGTTTTGAATGTCATCATGGTGCTGCAACGCCGAGTCGTCTCTCCTACTCACAGGCTCTGGCACTGTTCGTACGGAAGATTTGCTCTTTATTAATCTTCTATGAACTTGCTTTATCAACTTTAAATACTTGTTTGATGATCTCTTCCTTTTCAAACTGTCCTGTTCTCTCTTTAGAGTTGCCATGGAATTGATACAATTCAATTCTGTTTTCTCTAAACTGGACAATTTCTTACAGCCTAGCATCGAGTCACCGAGTTTCTGATACCACGAATATTCATGTGCACCTCGATCAACAAACTTGAAGTAGACTTCGGCAGAAAAAATAAGAATTATCGAAAATCGTTTTTGAATATTTTCTTTTATATACTTCATTGGAGTGTATAATTTAGCTTAAAATAAATACGTATGATGATGATATCACTGACTAATCACGTACCAATCAGTTTAATTTACATATTTATCTTATTTGACTTTACCAAACCAAACATATTTAGGGAAGTATAATTGGATAAGAGTTGTGTACACACAAAAAACTAGGAAGTTTTGAGAGACCAGAAGGAAAATGCCCCGAATTAGTTCTTAAAACGGTTACCAAATACTTACATTATATTTAGGAAAGTATAATTGGATAAGAGTTGTGTACACACAGAAAAGTAGGAAGTTTTGAGAGACAAAAAGGAAAATGTTCCGAATTAGCTTCCAAAATGGTTCTCAAATACTCATGTGTAACATGAATAGTTGGTAAATTTCCTAATCATAAAGATGTGACCTTGTGTCTATACATATGTGCACACGAATTAAAATAATACTAAATATCATGCCATATCATCCGGGAAAAGTTTTGGGTCAAATTAGGTTATGTAACACTGCTCATATCAAAATCATGTAAATTATGAAATACAGATTTTACACAGTCCCGTTATGGTATCTACTAGTCTAGTACTATCTACTTTGACAAACCAAAATACAACAAACACATAACTCTGAAAACACTTTGACAATCTCGTTAACAGTTTCTCAATTCTACTAATTTCGTAGTATGTTCTAAATCTAAGATAACAGGATCAGAGCTTCATAATGTATCACCTACTTGATTTCTCCTTCTGCAGAAGATACATTTTGATGATTAATTGCTGCCTTTTGATGAGAAGATTCACTTGCAGATCTTGAAAATACTGTACATTCTGTAATACAAAATTTTGTAAATTAAAAACCAAATTAATCAATTAAAACACGTAATATTTTTTTTAAAAATTAATAGACTCAGGACAGGAAAATTCAGTAATTTATCGAGATTAAAAATACACTCAATCTATTATGTGCGGATCGAGAATTATCGAGGTTATACTAATTAGTTTTACATACCTTGTGAAATTGTTGAAAAACATGATGAGGACGATGAAGATGAACTGTACGATCTCTTGCAGTGAAGAATCGCGCTTTGAATACCATCCTGTTGTTGTAACGCTGAGTCATCTCTCCTACACACAGGCACTGGCACTGTTCGTACAGATGATTTGCTCTTCATCAAACTTTTACAAACTTGTCTAAACACCGCCGAACTATTGCCTTTATGTTTCTCACTATCCGCTGCCTGATCGAAAATTCTAATTTTCGAAGCTTGCTTTATCAACTTTAAATACTTATTTGATGACGAATCTTCCGATTTTTCTCTCTTGCTCTTAAAACTCTGTTCTCTCTTCGGAGTTGCCATGACGCAATTCAGCTCGGCTTTGTCTAAACTCGACGACTTCTTAAACCGTAGCATGGAAACACGAAGCTTCCGAGATGATCCGAGTACTAGAACAGGAGATTGAGATGTAAAATTTGTTTGAAACTTCTTGAGTGAAAAGACATTAGCATTTAAAGCACTGGCATTGGCCTGGCCGTCTATTTTTGACAAATTTTCGCGGACGCACTGTTTGTTAGTGTCGTTGTCAAGGCTGGTGATGCCGACACTTGGGCTGATGACGATAGTAGACCTGTTTGTTTTCGAAACAACTTTGTCAAAGTCGCGTTGTGGATAAGTAACTGACAAATTGAATGAGTCTTCGTTTACTTGCCGAGCTCGATTTCGCCAGAATTTCAGTAAGCTTAATGCTTCCATGTAACAACAATTTGATGCTTGTGTTGTGTACTTGCAACATATGAAATTGTGTGCATATATAGGGAGGAATTGTTTAAATATGAAGGAAGGTTTAAGGTAATGGTGGTCTTAGTGGGCGAATATTCAAAATATGATATTTCAAATAAAATGTGCAGTAGAGTGGAAAGTGCAGGAAGGAAGTGAAGGAAAATTTGTGGCTAGTCAAAAATATACAAATACAATTATTCTTCTGGTGCTTCTTTTTGCAGCCATTTCAGAATTCACAATGGAACCAAAAGGATCTAACACTATTTTTATCAACTCTATAAATCATTCTTTAAAATTAAAAATAGGGCTAGTGTGATTTTTTACGAAGACTGTGGTTCGAATATTTCAAGAGCATATTAAACGATTTTTCTATTTTATAATCGACATTCGAGACAAATTATACTTATTTCGGGAGTATATTGAACTATTTTCCTCTTTCGTGATCACACAATTTCAATACAAATTACGCTAAAAATTTAAAAACTGTTCCGAAAATAATACTCCCTCCGTCCTGTTTATACTGGCCACATTTTCTTTTACGTATGTCCCAAAAGTATTGGACACATTTCCTTATTAAAGCAAATAAAGACTTAAATATGTTAAGTTTTTTCAAATATGTTAACATTTGAGGTTAAGTTAGGTAAATTTTTATTGATTGCTAAATATGTGAATTTAGAATGATGGCCAATATTAGTGGGACGGAAGGAGTAATGTATTTCTTACATAACAGAGTTCTTACTGTCCTCATGCGGTAATTATGGCATGTAGCCGTTACCCAACTGAACGAGACAGGGCCGAGCAAGAAAAATGTGAATTGTCCATTTGAGAAGCAGCGGCACTCAGAATCATGGAATATTAATGGTAGAAGAGTTACTAGTACAAGTACACACCACTTTTAAGTTTTACTTTACTATTCTTCGTTGGTCCAATCTGCTTTCTCCTAAATTCTTTGTTTACTGAATAAAGTTTTGAGCTTCTTAAAAATGCTTTCTCTTAAAAATTGTATGATATTGTTCCGATAAAAATATAAAAATATTTATATTCATAAAACAATCATATATTTATGACGGGTATAAATAAATATTTAAACTAATATTTTTTAAAGAGTGTAAAATTTTGAAAATAGACTACTATAGTAACGGAATGAGTCAGCAAAAATAAAGGACTATTGATCAGTATTGTAAAATTTGGAAATCGGAACTAATCGGTTAAATTATCGATTTGGAATAATTGAAATCGGGATTAATCATAGTAAAAATCGGATGTATATTAATATATTATTTTTCTTATATTAATTGTCAATTAACAAATATATATTTATTATATCATAAATTCTATAATTATTCATATTTAAATAAATATAATATTTTAATTTTTATAATTATTATATAGTCCAATAAAAAAATCTTACAACGATTATTTGAATTTTAAAAATCGAATCTATCAAACACCTTGTAGATGATTAATCAGTAAAATTGAGAATTGAGAATTTAACTGTTTATACTTCTTCAATGTCCCACTAAGAGTCTCTTTTGATAGATCAAAATACATGTTCGTACAAATATGTGAAAATTTATTTCATAATTATCATTTTTGAATTATATATAACAATTAATAAAAGGCGAGTAAAAATTTAAAATAATTTATATACTTGTGAAATTTTATGCAGTTATAATGAAAATAAGTAAAAAGATATCATTAAATCAATATTTTCTAATAAGGGTAAAAATTCAAAAATAGACAATTGTCACGGGAGGAGAGTAATATATTGCTTTTTGTATCCTAATTTAACTTGTTTTTTATAATCAAACTGTCTAAACTTCAATTAGAATCTTAAAATAATTATTCATAATTTTAAATTTTTAAAAAATATATTTTAAAATAATTAAATTTACTTTATAATAATGTAAGTTTTATAACTTTTTATAATTATATAATTTACATAATTTTCTAACAAAATTCAATGAATTTGACGTCAAATAGTCAAACAAATTTGATAAACCCAAAGGAAATAAGAGCATCTCATGCACCTAATATTAGGGGAGGGAATCTTTTGAAATTATACATGATATCTATAAAAAGAACTACTATAACGGAGCAACCTAAATATAATTTTAGATAACTAAAAATTAGCACGTGTTGAATGAAAACTATCATCCACGTCATTGCTACAAGCCTACAACCCCTGTGTATCTATATATATATTTTTATCTTATTTAATAATTATATTTTATTATTTTAAATATATATTTTAATTTTATGTAATGTTAAGTGTAAAATTATTTTATAAAAATAATGTAAAAACTTTTATTGTTAACTAAATTTATTAATACTTATATAATTATTTTAAAATACATTAAATAAATTTACTAATAAACTAATATAATTAAAAAATTGTTTAAATGTTTTTTATATATAAAAGTAATGTTTGTACCTGTTTTGTCATGTTTAAATTATTACAATAATATTATTTAATATGTTTCTATTAATTGTATATTTTATTTTCTCTTGAATTAAATAAAAATTGTTTAATTTTTTTATTAATAATTCTTCACAAACTTTTTCGTAAAAGACAACTATTAAAATAATATTATTGAAAATACAAAATAACCATTATAGTTAATACTAGCAAAATGTTTACAAGTTCATCTAAAATAAATTTTAAATAATATCTATTTTATACTATTTTGACTAACAATTATAGTTAGTGCCGTCAGAGATAGGGAGCAACTATATGATATGTGATGGAACCCGATCACAAAATAACACAGAACTAAGATGAATTACTGGTAATTTTTGGAAAGTAATTGGGTTTTTAAAGTAAAGCTTTTACTGATTTTAAGCGGTAATCACAACTTTAGTAAACTTTTTTTTTTTAATTAAAATATTCGATTTAGCGAGGACTTCATTATAGATAGCCCCTAATAATGTAAAGAATTTGTTTTGTGGTAATATATTAATTAGTGGGTAATGGTAATATGTGTGATTTTGTCTTTCCAATTGATTTGAATATCCGACCTCATTTATAAAAAAACTAGTCGATAAAGCCGCGCTTCGCGGCGGCACTATTATATTTTAAAAAAAATATTTTATAGATCAATTTTAAAATTTAGGTAAAAGTTTATAAATAACTATTAGGAATATTTCATAAATTGTTTGCAAATAATATTGTAAAATTAATTATTATACGAATAATTTATTTTTGTATATGATATGATTTGTTTTAGTTTTTTTATAGCGGATATTTTTACACATCTCCGTTTAAGAAAACACAGAAATTCAAAATAGTTTCAAATTTGTTCGAATCACTCATTTTTGAAAATCAAATCTATCATCCGGCAAGTTAAATAAAATATACAACACTATTTATAACTTAAATTCAAAATTAAAAATTTCATTTAGTCTACATCATCGTTTTTGACTTCGTTCTTGGTTTGAAATTATAAACAAAATACAAATAACAATTTTTTTTATGTTTTATCATTTTAATATTATCATATATTACTTATTACTTATTTTCTTTCAAATTCAAATGAGAACTTATAATAAATATTCTATAACATTATAATTGAATTCTAACAATTAATATGAATATCTCTAATGAGCCACTCTATCGCTAAATACATCTCTGCCTAATAAATTGTTTTTTCGTTATTTCGCATATATTACATAGATTCGATCATCTATTAAATTAAATTAGGATGTTACAAAAAGATATTTATAAAATTTTAAAGATTATTCAATTTAAATCATTTTATCATCATTTTAATTTATCATACTTCACATTTTTAATTATTATTTAATTTTTGAATAGTTATATCATCTTTTATAAGATAGAAGATAAAATACATTCAAATGCTATTTCTTTATAAATTTGATTAACTTTTTAATTTCAAATACGTTAAACCGAAGGGCGTTTTAATAATATATTTAAACTATAATTCGTATTCACCTCATATAATCTCCTTAACTATAAATTCAATTTTTATTATGTTTTAAATATGTTTAAAAAAATTGTCTTCCTTTGAACTGTCGCTCTTTATAAATTAGAATGATTTTTAATTTAAATATGTTAAAGAAAATTTTCAACTTAATGTATTCCCTATACATTTTACATAAATTTAAAATTTATAAGTATGTTTAATATATTATAAAATATTAAAGTTAGAGGAGTATTTTGTTTATAAATTCGAAAAGATTAAAGGTTCATGTGTAATTTATGTCATTGTTTTTGACTTCGTTGTTTGTGTAAATTGTAAATATGAATGGAGATAACAATTATTTTTACATTTTATTATCTTAATATTATCATATACAACTTATCATTTTTTCTTTTAAATTCAAATGTAAACTTATATATCGTCTAACAATGACAATTGAATTTTAACAATTAATATGATTATCCTTAATAAGCCGCTCTCTTGTCAAATAAGTTTCTCTCTCGTAAATTATTTTCTCGTTATTCTCATATCTCAAATTGATAATATACTAAATATATTTGACCAGTCTATTAAATCATAGTAGCATATTATAATTTTTTTATAGAGTTTTAAATATTATTTATTTTAAACCATGATAGGGAAAAATTATAACCCTGAGGACGTAATTAATGATGTCTGGTAAATAATAAATAGCCCGGAGCCCAAGATAGATGGATTGGGCCTAATGGGCCAGTACAACACATCTTAAGGCT
>PHNY01081087.1:1687-12590 GCA_003724115.2 Anethum foeniculum
GTTTAGTACAGACATCAGTTTCTGGCCGATGTCTAGAATAGACATCACCGACAAAGACATCGTTCTAGAAACAACATAGACATCGGCCAGAAACCGATGTCTATTGACATTTTTCTTGTAGTGATAGCACTGTGAGGAAAAGGATTTCTGTGTTGTTTTGCTTTGGCACAAACATCACAAAAGAAATCAGTACCAACGTTTACATTGCAAATAGAAAGAGTTTTGATCTTGGACATAGGCAGATGCCCTGACCTAGTATGCCATAATAGTGCATTTCTATTACAAATAGAGTTTTGACTAACAGAGTTAACTATAGGAACAGTGCTTGTAATTGATGAAGAGGCTGGAGAAGAATGTGAGGATGGAAGAATGTAAAGGCCGCTCTGAGATTTACCAAGAACCACTGGGCTCCTCAGAGAACAGCCCTGCATAAAGCAATTATCATGAGAAAAACTAACCACATAATCTAATTGTTGAGTTAGCTTACTGATAGAGAGTAGATTGAATTTAAAAGAGGGAACATAAAGTACCTTTTCAAGTACAATATTATCAAGTATGGAGATATTTCCATTATAAAGAATTTCAGTATGTTGGCCATTAAGTAAAGAAACTTTTATAGGTTGAGAAAGTTTATGAAGAGAAGGGAACATGGAACTTTGTGAACACATGTGGTCACTGGCACCACTATCTAAAATCCAACTGGTATTATCAGATTTAGAAAGAAAAGCATTAAAGGCTAAAGAAGTACCAGCAAAATTGGTTGTGGAGGGTTGTTCAGACATTTGAGAGGACTTGAGCATGTTGATGAGTTATTTACACATCTCAGGAGTTAAGTTTGAATTTTCAGAATGAGTTGTAGGTGCAGAATGTCCTGTCACCTGAGAAACAATAGTTTAAGAATCATCAGTATTAGCATGTGCTGCAATTCTCTTTGTCTTTGTGAACTTAAAGTATGGAGGAAAGCCATGTATCTTGTAGCATTTATCGATTGTATGACCAGGCTTCTTGCAGTAGTTGCAATGGAGAGATTTCTTGGGATCAAAACTGTTAACAGTTTTCTTTTGAGAGCTAGAAAAACTGTTAGCATTTGGAGTATTTTGAAATTTAGACGCATTAACATGAAGAGAAGCTGAATCAGTAATGAATTGTCCAGTAGAATGAATCTCCCTTTGAGATTCTTCTTGAAGTAACAGACTGTAGACTTGACTGATAGTTGGCAAGGGAGAGTTCATTAAAATAGATCCCCTCATAACAGCATAGGTTTCATTCAACCTCATAAGGAATTGGATAACACGTTGATCTTGTTGAAATTTAGATGCCTTCTGTGTAGCACCACACTTACATCCACAAGAAC
This sequence comes from Anethum foeniculum, assembly GCA_003724115.2. Taxonomy (NCBI): domain Eukaryota; kingdom Viridiplantae; phylum Streptophyta; class Magnoliopsida; order Apiales; family Apiaceae; genus Anethum; species Anethum foeniculum. The sequence goes on from PHNY01081087.1 coordinate 3,042, forward strand.
AAATAGGAATTAGAGCTAAAGAATCAATATCATCCCATAGCATTTTCANNNTCCTTGATTCATATCATTCAATTCTTTCTGTAACCCAAACAGTTGAGCTCCATTAGATACACCATATCTTTCTTCAAGTTCACACCACATCTGATAAGCAGAGTTACAGTAGATAACACTTCGACATATAGACTTAGACAATGCACCTAAAATCCATGAAATCACCATATCATTGCATCTTGACCAGCTCTTAAAAGAAGTAGATGTGGATTCAGGTTTAGACAATGAACCATCAACAAAACCGAGTTTGTTTCTAGCAGATAATGCAATAGTCATAGGTCTCTTCCAATTACTAAAACTAGAACCATCAAACTGATCACTAACTAATTTCATGCCTGGACTATCAGAAGAGTGCAAATGAAGAGGATTATTTTGTTCTAAAGAAGTATTGGACAATTCATACTGGAATGAATTAGAGATAGGAGTAGATGTATCAGAATTGGTGTTTGTAGTCATGTTGACTGATATTACAAATTGATCGTTATGACGAAGAAACAAGAAATCACTGAAAATTGAGTAAAAACTTCTAGAATGACAACTTGAGAGAAATGATGTATTGATGTTGAAAAAAAAATCAAAAAGAAAACAACGAAAAACAAGAATTTGTAGATCAACGAAAACAAGAACAATAACTAGAAACAAGAATTGTATCGTAATTATTGATGAACATCAACGATAACTAGATCAAGAACACTGAGAAGAAACAAGTAATTTGCAGTTTTGTCGTAACAAGTTATGAAGAAACTACGATTATCAAACTACGAAGAGCATAATCAAAGAAATGAGATAAAATAATCATTAGTCCAACTATCATGCGTGATTTCATATCGTAAAATCTGACAGCATTGGTCGTCATTCTCGCACCACTCCCTCCTCTTTTCTGGCGTGTACCCCAAGGCTTAACGTACTAATTGCATAACACATACATGTCTTTGTGTAGTCGAAAGTCTCTCTTGACGCTAGAGGAGTGTATTGGATTCCTAGATAGACGTTCTGAAGCCTCAGATCAGGAACAAAAGAGGCATGCAAATTACAGTTATCGAGAGCAAACAAAGTTCCCTCAGCACAAACATCAATTAGATTCAAGTCCCTTCTATTATAAATGCCATATACAGGAACTCTTACTTTTGTACATAGTTTCATAGAGATGTAATAGTTTTGGGATACTTTTGTGGTAAAACTGTACGAAACCTACTATCTCTATTCCACTTGGGAACCTCATAAGCAAACCATCTATTTTTTCTGCGTGATCTTTGTCTATTATACTATAAAAATCGAATGTTTCGCCAGCATCTATGAATTACATTGTAGCACTGTCAAGCAATTAGGGTTTCCAAGTTGAGTTCAGATGAGTCACTCCGTCTAGTTTTTTACTTTACAAATGGAGACTTCCCAATCCATTACAAAGCTGGGCTAGCCCTATATCTCACATTTGTTCCCTACTCAAACTGTGTTTTAAATTTGTTCACATCCTCGCAGTCGCAGGCCTAGGCGATAGGATTAGATCAAACTGATAAATCTGAATAAAAATGTTAACGTTACTGATCTTCACCTCTACATAAATATTCATCCCAGCATACTAATTGTTACAACTACCATATGTTACAAATACAATAACAAAATGCTTTATACGCACGCGCATAATTGACAGAATCATATACAAGATCAAAGAATTGACAAATTACAAGTATCTTCAGCTCTGTTTGGTATAAGTATGTATGCTATTGCAAGTGTGCCGGACCTTAACTGGTCTGTGAAAAAGCTTCTGATTTCTCTGCTGTGGTATCTGAATCGGAATCTAATCTTTTAAAAACTAGCTTTTGCTGAGGTAGCTGGCCATTGGAAAATGCCGTGACCTCCGTATCTATGAAGACTGTGTCTTCGTCCTTGAATTCTCCCCTCAAGATACCCTTGGCAAGCTCATTCTCCACATTCTGCTGGATCACTCGCTTCACTGGCCTGGCACCATAGCTTGGATCATACCCAAGACTTCCTAGGAGTTTGATAGCAGCATCACTGACTTGAAGCTTCATCTTCCGATCTGCTATCCTCTTTTGAACACGTTCCAGCTTTGATAAAAAAGTTGAATTAGTTTTTCAACAGTTACTGCATAATACTCGAGACTCAAATTAATACTACATTAAAACCTCTATACAGTTATATTTCCGAGACCAGAGACAAATTTCACTATAGGGAGTCTATTCTTAATTAGAGGTATACATATAAAAATATTAATTTAATAAAAAAAACTAATATATACTCTATAAAAAACTTGGATATTTGTCCCCTGCATATTTTAAACTCATAAATTCAAACGATATATAATGATTTAGAAGAATCATATAGGAAACATAAAAACAAATGTATGCACATCATGTAGGCAAAAATTTATCTTCTAGTGTATGTTGCATCTTTAAAATGACTCTTTAAACTACTATACATATACAATTCTAGGCAAGTATTCAGTATCATCTTAACTTTAATGCAACATAGGTAAACAATGCTCGATATAGATTTATAAATAATTTAAAATCTTAAATGTTAATTTTATTACTATATAGAGGTGCTTTCTTTATAATACTCCAAAAAAACATGGAATACTACAATGCAGAATTTGTTCTTATTCATAGCTGCTCCCAGCTTGGGACCATAATGTTTTTTGAAACATAGATCTTAGGTTGAAACTCTAGAGCATCTCCAATAGAAGTCTATAGGAGTTGGGAGATTGTCAAGAGGTTGCCAACCAAGGGTTCCAAAAGTATATAATTGTCTAGCTAAAAACCTATATAATTGTCCAAAAGCATACAAGTATATAACTATCCACACTTTTACATTGTCCCGTCTTATAATAATTTACATGGACCACATTGGAAACTTTTGAGGTTGCCAACTATTAAACCAAATTTTGTATATATTTCTTTGGCTAATTTCCAAAATTTGTATATAAGTTGCTAAAACTGATATAAATGAGAGAGAATATATATAGATGATGACATGTAAATGGTTGGCAACTTTTTCGGTCTATTAGAGATGCTCAAAGTATGAAAAAGTGTATACTGTTTCTAAATGAAGTCTAAATTAGATATCTAATACTTGAGTTTGCAATTGAAGACATTACAAATATGCAGTGCTAGCAGGGGCTCGGATAGGTACCTGTATCCTGACAATACTGTTGATCTGATCACGATCAAGAGGCTGAAAGACTATATACTCATCAACTCGATTCATGAACTCCGGCCGGAATACTGATCTAGCAGCATCCATTACCCTCTGCTTTATAGTTTCATACGTTGTCTCTTTTGACACGGAGTCATCATCTGTATTAAGAATGTATTGTGAACCCACATTTGAAGTCATAATGATGACGGTGTTAGTGAAACTCACGGTTCGGCCCTGTGAATCTGTAACTCTGCCATCATCTAGTATTTGAAGGAACACATTGAACACATCAGAATGGGCTTTTTCAATCTCATCAAACAAAATAACAGCATATGGCCTCCTCCGGACAGTCTCACTCAACTGTCCACCTTCCTCATAACCTACATACCCAGGTGGAGCTCCTATCAGCCTTGAAACTGCATGCTTCTCCATGTACTCACTCATATCTATTCTTACAAGGGCCTCCTCAGTGTTGAACATATAAGAGGCAAGGGCCTTTGCTAGTTCTGTTTTACCAACTCCTGTAGGACCCATGAACATAAAGCTAGCTATTGGACGGTTAGGATCTGAGAGACCTGCTCGAGATCGCTGGATAGCATCAGCAACAGATGTCACTGCAGGATCTTGACCAACCACACGTTTATGTAGCTCCAGTTCCAAGTGCAACAGCTTCTCCCTCTCTGACTGTTGTAGCTTGGAAACAGGAATGCCTGTCCATTTACTCACAAGCTCAGCAATATCACTTCCACTAACTTCTTCTCTAAGCATGGACTTACCTGACTTCATGTACTCATCTAGTTCTTTTTCTGCAGTTTCAAGTTGACGCTGTAATGAGTTCAAGCTCCCATACTTCAACTCGGCTGCACGATTAAGATCGTATTCCCTCTCTGCCTGCTGGATCTCAAGATTTACTCTGTCAATCTGTATTTGAAAACAAACTCATTCAATTAACAGAAGAATATTGTCCCTTTGGCCTTGACCTCGCTTCTTTCGCATGAAACCAATGAAATTGTACTATAAAAATGAGTACTGCCCCCTTGACCCCACTTCTTCACGAGGAACCAATGAAATTAAACTATAAATGTGTGCAGGATTTGACATCAAGACAAGGCAAAATCATCGAGATTAATCTCTGATAAAAGATATACCTCTTCTTTTATTGATTGTAAGCGTGTCATGACAGTTTTTTCATGATCCCACTGCTCATTTAACTCAGCTTGCGTCTCCTTTAAGGAATCCAACTCCCCCTCAAGACGACTTAATCGGTCTCTGGAAGCTTTATCAGTATCATTCGTAAGAGATAGCCTCTCCATCTCTAACTTCAGTACTGAACGATTAATTTCATCGAGAGCAGTTGGCTTTGAGGTTATTTCCATCTTCAGTTTCGCGGCCGCTTCATCGACCAAGTCAATAGCTGCAACCAAAAGAAAGAAATCAGCATACTAAAACCTACTGTTGAAGGGAAGGTATTCAGCTTCGTGGTTTCACTCATATTCTGAACAGTTCAAATATACCAACTACAGATTTGTGATAGTCTCAGAACAAAGAACTTCAATAAATTCTTGCTTTCTCATTCGGATATTTTGTTCCGTTTATAATTCATAATGCACTGCAGCTGTGAAAGTCACATCAGCACCCGAAAACTTCACAAGCAGTAGGCAACGTCAAATATTTTTCAAATAGGTATTTATCTATGCTAGTTTGGTACTCCAAAGGCAAATGATATTAATTAGAATTCACCTCAACAATGCATATTAGTAAATTACACTGAAAACAACTAATGAAATTCATCCCGATTGATATTGAGCAAGGTAATAGTACAACACTATAATTTGAAGTAATGATACTTCCAGAATTCTCAATGTTTGGAGTAGGCATATATAAATAAATATATGAGCTTTGTGGAAGTTCAATTTTGAGAATCACCTTTATCAGGTAAAAAGCGTCCGCTAATGTAACGATCTGAGAGAATTGCAGCATCAACGAGTGCACCATCAGAAATGCGAACACCATGGTGCAGCTCATATCTTTCACGGAGTCCACGCAGTATAGACACGGTATCTCCTACTGTGGGTTGATCAACAAGAACTTGTTGAAAACGACGTTCCAGGGCTGGATCTTTCTCAATGTATTTACGATATTCATCTAAGGTGGTTGCTCCAATACAACGCAACTCTCCACGACCAAGCATAGGCTTCAAGAGATTGCCAGCATCCATTGCCCCGCTGGTTGCGCCTAAACAATAACTCAGATAAGCTTGTTTCTTATGATAACTTAATTATTTTATCTACTTTAAAAATAAGAATCAATCACATGAGCCACCAGATGTAATATGTATCAAGTTGGGGGGGGGGGGAATTGTCTTTTATCCATACATTAAATTTAAACTCTAATATATCCAACAGTAAAATTGAAATCACATAGAGCAGATTCTGCTGGGGAGTACCTGCTCCCACAACTGTATGAATCTCATCTATGAAAAGGATTGTCTGCCCATCTGATTCTGTTACTTCCTTGAGCACAGCTTTTAATCTATCTTCAAATTCACCACGGTACTTTGCCCCAGCAATGAGAGCACCCATGTCTAAGGATATTAACTGAAATAAGAGATTATATTAGTTTACTCTGCAGAAATCCTAATAAAAAGAAAAGATCATAAAGGAACTATATAACCTGAAGATGAAAGCATTAAACTAATCACCTTTCTGTTCATTAAAGCTTGAGGCACATCTCCTTGCACAATTCTCTGGGCAAGCCTGTAACATATTATAAACAAATAGAAGAGTAATCAGATATACAACGACGGTTAGCAAAAATAACACACTATAATAAGACACCTAACTAGCCTCCCTTCCCCTGCCCTCATTGTCCCACTTGACCAAGACCAACCAAAAAACTTAATTCTAACTTTTCTACTCCCAATCCAATTCTGCATGGTGATATGGTAACATGTCTACAATATATGACCTATAAGTTTCAACTCTTGAGTTTATCTGTGACAGAACACCTATTTGAGGACTGGAAATGCTTATTAACTTACATCTTAAGGTCCTTTTTCCATACCTCGTTTATCAAGTGAGCTTAATAATATTGTCCACGTTACTTAGTTATAATACTGACTTTAAGAGGAAGCTGCAAACTTACTAACCTAGAGAGCACTCAAGCTCTCTTCCAGTTTAATCGCTATGTATCTGTTTATTAGGGAAATAAGAAGAACATTGTAAATTTACCCTTCAGAAATTGCAGTTTTCCCAACACCTGGTTCACCAATTAGCACAGGGTTATTCTTGGTCCTTCTGGAAAGAATTTGAATGCACCTGCGAATTTCATCATCTCTTCCTATAACTGGGTCAAGCTTTCCCGCTTTTGCCATGGCTGTCAAATCTTTACCATATTTCTCCAGTGCTTCATATTTCCCTTCAGGATCTGTTGCACAAGTGAAACGACTGAAATCCTATAGATGACACATATCCACTATAAATCTTTCTATTTTCTCACTTTCTCTTAATGAACTAAAATACTAAATAACAAGTGTCGCAAATATTTAAGGAACACAAAACAGAAATAGATAGGTTATTGCTCGAACCACAAATAAACGGTAAACAGTAAAGTGTTAAAAAGTTTAACACTTTTTAAGTTCTTCATTCGTAGTACAACAGATGAATGCGCAGAGGGGGAATTTGAACAATTTCTCTGCTTTCAAAGCGGTCAAAATCTGGTCAAATTTGAATAATTTTTCTGCTTTCAAGGCGGTCAAAATCTGGACAATCTGGTCAAGGTACCCCCAGATGCCAGATGGTCACACAGTAAACATTTACACAGAAAGCTAACAAGGGGAAAATAAAGACTATGAATAAACACTCTCATCATATACTCTTCAATCAGATATAGCACAAATATTTTACCTATATAAACAAAGTGACAGATAGAGAAGAAGTTGATACGGGCACATGTTGAAGTTTTAGGACAATGACATTAACCCCAATAGTTGTGGTTTAGCTAATAATTTTAGAGTTTTGGCATGTACATGGGACAGTACGGCTATTTTAGCACGACTTGTTGTAGCAACACGTTAAAGCTGTTACGACTTACTAGCAGTTAGCTGAAGTTTACTTTTAAAAAGTTGTGTTTGGAAAAATATTTTTAGACAAGTGTTAAAATACTAAAATGGCATAAACATACAACGATATGTGAATATGTGTAGAGATAAGTTATTAGAAAAAACTACATTTAACAACAGATAAAATTACAGAGTCTATAGTTACCTTGGTCAATTACCGTTTGCCGTCCTCTTATTGCTTGCACAGCATCTGTTAAAGCTTTCATTGAGATCTGAAAATCCTTAAACAACTGTTTTCCAAATCGCTTATCTAGCACATAACCAAGTACTAAATGCTCAACTGCTACAAATGAATCATTATACTTTTTTTTGTAATCTCTTGCTCGTTGTAACAGGGCTTCCAGGTCTCGCCCTAACATTGACCCAGCAGAATCACCGATAACCTGTTTTGAATGAGCAAAAGTAGAAATACAAGTTGAGTGTGTTACAAGAAAAAGTATTTGAGACTAAGCATTAACATAACAGAACTCCACTCGGATAATAATGAACTTAAAACAGACAATGCTAGAAGTAACAGTTGTTCGGTCAATACTTCTGACAACAATGAAAAGCTCTTTGAAGTGAAACTATGATATACAAATCACGAAGAATAAGCTATAACTAAACATTATTAAGAATAGATTTCCACAGTTGAACTAAATGAATATACAACTCCTGATTTAAATCTAATTGTTCGTTATACTCCAACATAACACAAGCTAAAGTAGACAACAGATTGTTGTCTGTTTTACATGTTATACTAACAAGCTCAATCAACAGCAATGAATTCGAAAACCAATCAACAACTAACACAACCGTCACGAGAGCATGACATAACTATAAAGGATACCTTTGGTTGTCGTTTAATAAACTTATCAGTAGCATCAAGAAGGCGCGTATTATCCACACCAGCCTTAGTAAAAATACGACGAGCAAGTCCATTCTTTTGTTCCAACAACGCCTTCATCAAATGTTCGGTCTCAACTATCTGATGCTTATTCTCTTTCGCCACTTCTGGCGACGAAACAATGGCCTGCCAAGCCATTTCCGTAAACTCCTCTTGAGAAACCTAGCAATGATCGCCACATAACCATTCTCAAATCATATACACACATATAGCAAAAACAATTATTACCACCAGGCAGCAGTAAAACTCTAACTAGATTTAACATACAGCGTTAAGAAATGTTAATTTAACTTAGAGATTATTAATTTATCCAACTTGTACTCATACCGAATTTTCTAATTATTGGAGATGACTAAATTATTAATTAATCAAAATTTGTAATTTATGGAGGTTCTACTAAGAATCGAGAGTTGAAATGAAACCTTTCCACCAGAAGCTTGGCAGCGAACAAAAGGAGGTCTAGAAATGCTTGGGAAACAATAATATGGTGTGAAAAAGGCGGTTTTTGTGTTGAATTTGAATGAAACAGAGCAAGTAGTTGGGGGAGGTGTACAACTAAGAGAGAGATTGAGGGAGGGAGAAAACAGACTATTTTTAGTAGTAGGAGGCTGGAGGAGAGGCAGATGTATGCCGGAGAATGAAGCCATTGCCGGACAACGGCAGTAAAGAATTGGTTGGTTTGGGATTCAATAGGTGTGCAAACATGTCAAGTACCTGATTTCTATGTGCACACTATCATAGGATAATAATACTGCCCATTTCACACTTAATTAAATTTGTGATTGTAAACATCCCCTCCGCAGATTATTGCTCCGTTCATTTTTCTGTTTTTATGTTCCATATATGAATAACTAGTCGATAAAGCCGTCGTCATTTTAAAATTTTTTAAAAATATTTTATGTATAATTTTATATTTTGTAAAAATATATTTATTAGTAATATTTCATAAATTATTTTAAAATAATTAATTGTAAAATTGATCATCAGATGAATTAAAAATAGCTATTTTATATATAACATAAACATATTACACATTTTTCTAGCGTNNNNATTACTCTTCTCTGTATAAAACAACAAAGAATTTCGAAATTTGATTAGGCCATGCATTTTTTTTAATCAAATATTTTGCCATCAGCATTTCAAAACAAAATATATAACACTATTTTCAACTAAAATTAAGGATTAAAAGATTCATGTATATCTATATTATCATTTTTAACTTCATTATCGGTCAAAATTATAAATATAAATACATAACGGATGGGTTTTACAATTAGCAATTCAATATTATCATATATTATTATTTATTATTTTTTCATATTCAAATGTGAGC
>PHNY01081125.1:0-13827 GCA_003724115.2 Anethum foeniculum
CCTTTTCCAAAAATATCACGGACAAATGAAATATTTCGTTTTTCAAATATATCACGGGCAATCAAAACATCTTCTTTTTCAAGGGCAACTAAAATTATCTCTATTTTTTAAAAATATATCGGGCAAGTATATTTAATAAAGTAGAATAATAATAATAATAATTATTATTATTATTAATAAGTAATCAGTTAACATTCTCATATCACGGGCAAGTCTATTTAATAAATGATAATAATAATAATAATAATAATAATAATAATAATAATAATAATAATAATAATAATAATAATATAATTATTAATAACCTAACCAATTACCTTTTTTCAGCTAAAATACATTATATTTTTTTTATTTTTTCTAATCAACCCTCTACTTTTTTCAACATGTTATGGACAACTCTATTTTAATAAAATAAAATAATAATATTATAATTATTAAAAACCAATCGATTATTCGTTTCAACTAATACGCACTATCAATTCAAATAAACTTACATATATAATATTAAATTTTTAATTCAAATTAAATTAAAAAATTTATATAATATTAAATAAAATTAGTGCATTGCACGGGTTTTGAGCATCATTTTTATAAAATAAAAAACATTATTTTTACCTTTTTTATTTTCTCTAACCAAGTTCCATTTATATTGCAAAAATAGTATAGACAATTATATTTAATTAAATATAAAAATATTATAATTATTAGTAAACAACCAATTACCTTTTTAAACTAAAATTCACTATCAATTTAATTAAAATTAAATTAAAAATTCATATGATATTGAAAAAAAGCCCGTGCATCGCACGGGTTCTAAGCTAGTATTACTTAAACTAACATATGTATAAATATATGTGTAAGTGTATGTGTATGACTATTAATTACAAAATAATTAGTATGCTTTAATAAAAATTAGCTATTAATGAGTATTAAATATGAAATAAATAGGATAGGGGTTTAAATATAATTTTACAGAAGGGCATAACTATAATTTGATATTAAATAAATTGTCTCACCCAACCCCTAGTTGCTCTATTATATATGTAATATAATAGTAGATAATAGATAAAAGATTTACTCGTTAATTTTATCGGGCGTGATAAAAAGAAAATTTTGGTTGTCAAGAGAATGAATGTGAGGAAATGAACAAGTTATAAATTTATAATTACATGTAAAACATTTTTTTGCAATGAATCTTCTCATGTTTTGTCCGAAAGGGATCTCTTTATGTCTATTCTTTCTGTACTGTAGAGAGTAAAAAAGACTCTGGACAGAGCATTAAAATTCTTGTTGATTCGTAAATGTCTACTCCTCCAAAGTGGTGCTCCATTTATCTGATTTCGAATCGCATTTGCTAATATTATATTTACATTATATATTAAGATAGATGGAGAGATATGATTTTTTATCAGATCTATATAAATACAAGTCAAACAACTTCAGTATGCACGTATAAAATATAAAGCAATGATTAACGGTATTCTAATCAAGAACCAGTTCGGAAAGTTCGAAGTATTTCGATTATGATTTTTTTACTTGCTAATTGCTATCTTAATTAATTGATAAAACAATAAAATTGTATTGATGAACAAAATTCGCACACAAACATACAGCCTTTAAATTTAAAATAAAGAACATGCAAAATAACGATGATAATATTCTTACATATTTATCAAATTAGAGTTCCATTTGTTGTCAAAGTTCCCTTCAGTCGTAAAAGTATATCATTTAAAAAAAACACTAATAAAATTATAAGTGACATAATCATCAAATTAGAAAAAACAATAATCATTATACCTAAAAAATACACCAAAATAACTCGATGATCTAATAACAAGGTGATGGATTACTACTACATAATAATGGAATCTAATTATAGATGAAGGATATTTAAAGAGTTGAGAAGCTGGCTTTTGCCCAACCGATCCCATGGGAAGGATGCTTTATAGTGATGATTGGTTCCCCAGTTGGTTGTATGGTCATGTGCATTTGTCAAAATTTGAGCAAGTCAAGTTTAATGGTTGTTTGCTAGCTTCTGTCCAATGCATTATGCATCTATGTTTGATTAGCGCGCAAGGCAAAGTTGGAGACAAGTTAATTAAGTGCAATTGTTGTTAACTGGCCATGCATTCATCGTCCTTAGATTTAAGCGCAACCTAAGTCCTAAGCTAAGCTGATTGGCTGGATATTAGAAGAAGGTTAATTATACATATTTAATACTTCCCTCGTTTAAAAGTCGATATAAAATGGGTGCTGATATATGCACATCCCAAATTTATTTATGCACACCCAAGTTAGTTTTTAGAAAAAAATATTCATTTCTTGTTTATTTAATCACACTTGTGCACCCAGTTGATCAAATCGAATAATATTGAATATTCCATGTTTTCAGAAATTTATTGGTAATGTAAATATTGTTTAAGAATTCTTTACGGCAATTCTCTTTTTACAAGAATTTTGTAATATTATATAAAATTCTAGAAGTACCTTAAAATGTATTAAAAATTATTTTCTTAATTTATAATTGAATTTTTTCTTTAGATAAAAATATATTGTTTAAACTTTTATTTATAAAAAGTTTAAAAAAATATGCAAAAAAGTATTCACTGTAGCTTAATATACGTGTTAAAATTTAAAGTTGACAAATAATTTAAAACGGAGAGAAATATTAATTTGATTAATTAGTGAATAATTGGTCTAATATATCTTCGATGTGTGAGTTCAGTGTTGTGCTATTATTTTCCTCTATGGAATACAAAATTAATGAAAGTTTATTTTTTATTTTTATTTTATTATGAATAAGTAGCTAATAATTATTCGACTTTAAAGATTAGGTGACTTTGTTTTCAAAATATGAAATCATAGTTTTTTATTTTGTTTGTGAATTTTTTTATAACCTCGTCCTTATCAATTGTTCTAGGGATTTTCCAGACGTTAATAAATTAATAATATTTGAATTGTAAAAACAAAAAAGTTGCCAGAAATATAACTCAGATTTGCATTTCGATTGATAGAAAAAGAAGTTAGGGACATTTTAGTCCAAAATATATAAAAAGTGTGCATAAATAACTTTAGGATGTGAATATATCAGCACCCTATAAAATTTTAAGATACTAGAAGAAGGTCTATTTTATATATTTAATACCTTTCTCATTTTAAAATCGATTTAGGAGGGATAAGAGGAATATGAACACTCATTTTCTTTTGTGTTCAATTTTTTTGGGGTGACCGGGAGGATGCCCAGCTCAGAGGGAGGGCGAGAAGTACGACCGTCCAGGGTCCATAATTTTCAAGGAGCCCAAAATTTTACCAACCTTTATAGTATACATTCGCATTTTACGTAGAAAAAATAATTACAATTAGTCTTAATATTCGTCCTTTTATTAGTATACGTACATATTACTATATATTTTATTTCGGTGCTTATCTAACTTTAGAATTTGGGCCCTATTATAGCTTCAAGTAACCCGCCTCTTTAATATATGCCTATTTGCTCACATTTACTCTTTTAACATTAAACAATTTACTCTCATTTTAATTCTATGAAATTGTGATACTATTTAGTTTATGGTCTGATTTTTTTTTTAGATTTTCAATTTTTTTTACCTTATCCCCGAGTTCTTTTTTTTTTTTTCACATCTATATTCTTTATTAATAGCAGAAACCCTTCTAATTGGTATGGTATGCGATGTATACCGCAACATGCTATTAAATAACAATAATAATAATAATAATTATAATTATAATAATAATAATAATAATAATTATTATTATTATTATTATTATTATTATTATTATTATTTATTAAGAGTACAAACCCCTCTTAGTAGTGAAATTATATATAAGGAGTCTTTTTACTATAAATCGAGAATATATTAATTATTAATTAAGATATGAGTATATTAATTAAAATTTGAGAATTTACTAATTTTAAAAACTCAAAATATATTAATTAAAAAATGTATTAGTTATTAATATGTGATTATATTAATTAAAAGCTAAGAATATAATAATCTTAAAAATTAAGAATGTATTAATTAATTATAATTGTTTTATTAACATGTAATGTACCTTTAACTATATTAATATTAGATATTAATATAGTTAATATATATTCTACTACATATTCTCTAACGACTCTATATATACTGCATTTTCTACTATAAGTTTCGAAAAATTCTACATCAATTGGATATAGGTCACGTGGCAAAATAAATTTAAACATGAAGAATTGAATCAAAAATTTTAGAACCAAGATCCGATTATATTTGAAATCCAACTGAATCCGAATCAATCTGAACTCAAATAAGTTCAATAAAATCGATCCAATAAGGATCTAATTACCAATTTGATTTGATCCGAAAATTACTCGAACATAAAGTTATTCGAAAATACTAAATATGATGTTAACCTAAAATCAATTCAATTCATGCAAAATCGAAAATAGACTGTAAACGGATCTAATCCGACCTGATCCCAATCATTAATATAACCGGAAATTGATCCGACACTAAATCGATCATCTGCATTGGCATGTCTAATACTAATACAATTACTACATCTCTTACGATAAGTTCTTTAACAATTATATAATAATAATAATAATTATTATTATTATTATTATTATTATTATTATTATTATTATTATTAATGAAAATCTATGTTATGTGTACTCATATCGGTATATGTATCACTAATGAAAAGTTCTTTTCAGTAAAACATGATAGTACCAATATGAAAATACTTCTATTTATTTATTTACCTCTATTATTTTACAAAATTTAAACAACAACTACCTTTTATATTGTCGGCAATCTGTATACTTTTAAGGTGATTATTTATGCCATTATCAGTTAAATATATTATTAGGATTCAAATTATGTTAAATCAATTTTTTAAAAATATTAGTATGAAAGTAAGAATATATTATCAAATTAATTAATCGATACAATTTGATGATTAAATAATTTTGAAAAAAATATGTTGTATAATTTAAAATAATTAAAATTAATCCGTGCTTCGCACGGGTTATTGGCTAGTTTAAATAATATCATATTCGCGTAAATATTGTAGTTTGCAGGATTTTGTTTGTCTTGTGAAATTAAAAATGTTAGGGGCCTACTCCTTTTTTTATATTATCTTATTTTGAGTACATATTAAAAATTATATATTATCATATTCATTTGAATTTTAATTCCAGCTATTATGGTTACATTAAAAAGAAAATAAAACGAGGGCACTTTTTCGATTTCGTCCGAGGCCTTCTTTAGTATGGAACGGTCTTGACTGTGAATCAAACGTTAGTTCTCCCGCCAGCATAAGCTCTGATATCATGTTGTATAACCAGCTTATTAAAGTCTTTGTATTCTGTCTTTGTCCTTCGTCTTATCAAGATAATATCATCAACATTATGGATCAGCAATCAAAGTACATGAAAGAGATTGAGGATAAATATGCAGCGATGAACATGAATGATGAAGAGAACAATGGGGTTGAGTATGAGGAGGAGATTGAGGAAACAGAAAGTTTAGATACGAGATGGAGTCTGGTTGGTCGTCTTCTAGTGGATGTCCCGATGGATTTCAATGCCATGCAAAATACGTTGGCAGGACTGTGGAGGCCGGGCAAAGGTTTATATGTGAAGGAATTGGGACCAAATCGTTACTTATTCCAATTTAATCATGAACTGGATGTTAAAAGAGTTATGGAGGGGAGCCCCTGGACGTTTAATAGAGCATTACTAGTCTTTGAAAGATTGCAAGCGGGAGTTAATCCTTTATCCATTCCATTAAACCATGTTGACATTTGGGTACAGGTCCATGATTTGCAGGCAGGATTTAGATCTGAGAGAGTCATTAAGGATATTGGAAATTACATTGGAAGTTTTGTTCAGAATGATGTCAATAATTTCTCTGGGGCATGGAAGGAGTACTATAGAGTTCGTGTTCGTATAAACATTGAGATACCACTTCGCAGAAAAATGAAACTGAAGAAAAAAGGTGGAGAATGGGTCTGGGTGAACTTTAAATACGAGCATGCTCCGACATTCTGTTTCATTTGTGGAATAATTGGGCACTCTGAACGATTCTGTCCCAAGCTGTTTGAGCAGGAAGGAGAAATTATGGAGAAACTGTATGGACCATGGTTACGTGCAGCACCAAGACGTGCAGCTCTAAACGTAGGATCAAAATGGTTGAGACAGGAACCAATTCTGATGAAGCAACCGGAAAACACTGCAGATTCAGAAATGCAGGAGGAGGGTGGCGGGGATAACGATAAGCGAACATCAAGGGAGAAGATTATGGAAAATGGCGTATTAAATGGCGGTAATTCAGGGAATAATGATGGGGAGGGAAAAGGTGAAAATTCTAATGTACCAAAATCTATGCAGATTGAGGATAATGCAGCTATGGGGAAGGATAAGGTTGTTATGCAAACAGAGGAAAATCAGGAATCAAGTGAGGAATTAATGCTAGTTGATCCAAAAAGGAGAAGGACAGATATTGGCGGGAAAGATAATATTAATAAAGATGGGCCAAACTTTGAAAATGATGGGATGCCAAAAAACTTGTATGGGGCGGGTCCTGGACTCCAGGCCCGCCAAGGATTATGAGCACACTGAGTTGGAATTGCTGTGGGCTTGGGAACCCACAGACTATTCAATTCCTTAAAGATATTGTTTATCAGAAGAAACCCGACCTTGTTTTTCTGTGTGAAACTCGATCAAATAAAGTTAGTATGGAAAGGCTAGCTATGCAGTTAGAGTACGAAGGATGTTTCTGTGTGGAAGCTAGAGGTTTAAGTGGGGGAACAATCTTAATGTGGAGATATAAGGAGTCTGTACAGATGCTAAGTTATTCGGTTAACCATATTGACGCTGTGGTTAAACTTCATAATATGATTGAATGGCGGCTGACTGGTATTTATGGGGAACCAAATCGTAGCCTTCGTCACAATACTTGGGCGCTTTTAAGAAATTTAAATGAAGCTTCAACGTTACCCTGGTGTGTCATAGGGGACTTCAATAATATTCTTCACAATGGAGAGAAGAGGGGAGGAAGGCCGTATCCAAATTTCTTACTGGAAGGCTTCAACAAAGCCGTGACTGACTGTGATCTCACAGATTTGGAGTTAATTGGCCACCAATTTACGTGGAAGAAAAGCAGGGGTGCGCCAAATTGGACTGAAATCAGACTGGACAGAGCAATGGTTAATTCAAGTTGGTGGAACGCGTTTCAATCAGCCCAGCTTTTTAATTTGGAAAGTTGGCTTTCGGACCATAGTCCCATATTTATGCAACCTGTAGAAGTGCAGCACTATAACTATATTAGGCGTTTTCGCTTTGAAAATGCCTGGTTGACAGACTCGAAATGTATAGAGCTGGTTAAAGAAAATTGGGATATGGGATCTTCGAGTTCGATTCATGAGAAGTTGGAAAAGTGTACAATTGTGTTGGATGAGTGGGGGAGATCAATTACTGGTAACTTTCGAAGAGGGATCAACTCTTGTAAGGAGGTGCTTAGAAGACTAAAGCATAGAAGGGATGATGTTTCAATCAGTCGCTACAAGGAGACCAAACGAAAGCTAACGGAGATTTACCACCAAAAGGAAGTATACTGGAGGCAAAGATCGAAGCAGCTTTGGTTGCAATGTGGAGACCGAAACACAAAATACTTTCATAACGCTGCATCAAAGCGTAGGAAGAATAATTTGGTAAAGCAGCTGAAAGATGATTCTGGGATGTGGAGGGATAAGGAAAATGGATTGCATGAGCTCATGGAGAATTATTTCCAGAATATTTTCTCGACAATGGGAACGAACTGTGAGGAGGTGATCAGAGAGATTCAACCTAGCATCACAGAGATTCAGAACAAAATGTTAATAGAGACAGTATCTCAAAAAGAAGTTAAAGATGCTCTTTTTAGCATGGATCCGGATAAGGCACCTGGGAAGGATGGATACACTCCGGGTTTTTACCAAAAATGCTGGCCTATTGTAGGGAAAGATGTTACGGAATTAGTTAATATCTTTTTCAGAGAAGGAAAGATGCCTACTAGTTTGAATGATACGATCCTGGTTCTCATCCCTAAAAAGAAGAGCCCAGAGGGGATGGGGGATTTGCGTCCTATTGCCTTATGCAATGTGCTTTACAAAATTATTGGCAAGGTCATGGCTAACCGTCTAAAAACGCTCCTCCCTTTGGTTATCTCTGAAAATCAAAGTGCGTTTATGAAGGGCAGATTGATTTCTGACAATGTTTTGATCTCTTTTGAGGTTCTCCATTACCTTAAGAGAAAGCAGCAGGGTAAAACAGGATTCATGGCGTTAAAATTGGACTTGAGCAAGGCATATGACAGGATGGAGTGGGAGTTTTTGGAGGCTATTATGAAACGTATGGGTTTTTGTGTTAAATGGGTAGCAATGGTGATGGAATGTGTTACTTCGGTTAGATATTCTATAACACATGGAGGAGAGGTTTTTGGTCAAGTGGTGCCTTCTCGAGGAATCAGACAAGGGGATCCTCTCTCCCCTTATCTTTTCATTCTTTGTGCTGAGGGTCTCTCCAGTTTGATTCGTAAGTATGAAAAGGAAAAATGGTTGCATGGCTGTAAGGTGGCAAAAGGAGCTCCTGTTATCTCGCATATGCTTTTTGCGGATGACAGTTATATTTATTGTAAGGCAACAGTGGACGAGGCTAGACGTGTTCTTGAGTTGTTAAAGATTTTTGAGGATGCTGCTGGACAGAAGGTGAATTTGGAAAAATCATCAGTTTTCTTCAGCAAAAATACGAAGACTGAGATCAAAGATAGTGTGCTTAATGTTCTGGAGATGCGAATGGCAAATGATAGCAGCTCATATCTGGGACTTCCTAGTACAATTGGACGTAATAAAGCGGCTGTCTTTGGTAGTTTGAAGGACAAGATTCGGGCTCGAATTCAAGGATGGGATGGTAAATGGTTTTCAGGTGGAGGGAAAGAAGTGTTAATCAAGATGGTTCTGCAATCCATTCCTACTTATACCATGAGTGTTTTTTTGTTGCCAATGAAAGTGTGCCAGGAGATTGAGAGCCTGATAAGCAGCTATTGGTGGCGCTCTTCGAAACAAAGCAAAGGCATCCATTGGCGCAGCTGGGATAAGGTGTGCTCGCACAAATATAATGGGGGAATGGGCTTCAAAAGCATAAGAGACTTTAATTTAGCTATGTTGGGAAGACAGGGATGGAGGCTGCTGAATTTTGAAAACTCTCTTGTTGGACGTGTGTTTAAAGCAAAATACTATCCTCAAAGTAATTTTCTGGACGCAAATCTGG
Organism: Anethum foeniculum; assembly: GCA_003724115.2. NCBI lineage: Eukaryota > Viridiplantae > Streptophyta > Magnoliopsida > Apiales > Apiaceae > Anethum > Anethum foeniculum. The sequence goes on from PHNY01081125.1 coordinate 9,311, forward strand.
GACGCAATCCTAGTTATGTTTGGAGAAGCATTTTGGAGGCTCAGACACTTCTCAAGAGAGGTGCTAGATGGAGGATAGGGGATGGCCGCAGTATACCGATTATTAATCAGCCATGGCTTGCAGACCTGGAAAATCCGTTTATCACTTCGCAACATATTGCTCTACGAGAGGCAACAGTACATAACTTGTTCAAAACGAACAGTAGAGAATGGGATGGGGACATTATCAATGATCTTTTTGATGACCGAGATAGGGAGGCAATCAAAAACATAGTGTTATGCAGAAACCAATATGCAGACACTAGATATTGGCTTTTTGAACAGAATGGACAATATACGGTGAGAAGTGCATATAAGCTGCTACAAAGAATTCATGGTAACTGGGTTGAAAATGAGGATACTAAACTCTAGAGGGGTCTATGGAAATTACAGATTCCGGGCAAGGTTAAAATTTTTCTGTGGAAAGCTTTAAATAGCTACCTACCAACGAAGTGTAATTTGCAATCTCGTATGGTTCAAACGGACGATGTCTGTCCGCTTTGTGGAGCTGATAAGGAGACCATTGCCCATTGCTTTATACATTGTCTGCTTGCTAAGAGTTGCTGGGACATGGTATGCCCGGAAGTCAGCTTTGATAGTTTGATGAACTTTGCCACATGGTTTGTGTACGTACTGGAGCACTTAAAGGAAAAGGCGACGAAGATTAGCATGGTCTGTTGGAGCATTTGGAGAGCCAGGAATGATGTTGTGTGGAACAATAAAAACGTGAGGGCAGGTAATATAGTGACTGCTGCTTTTGCATACCTTTCACAGTGGAAAGAAGTTCAGAATTTGGGGAAACTCACTTCTCCAATACCAGTCCAATCTACTGGTAGTACAGAACGATGGGCCAAACCGGATATGGGATGTGTTAAGGTCAACTGCGATGCAACTATTTTTACAAGCTCTAGCCGATATGGTGTGGGATGGCTAGCGAGGGATGACAAAGGAGAGCTGATCTTTGCATCTAGTATATGTCTTCCAGGCAAACCAGAAGTTCACCATGCTGAGACAGTAGGCATTCGTGAAGCACTTAGCTGGATTAAAGCTGAGATAGATAGCAAAGTCGGAAGTAGTGATCATAGCAATCAGCAGCGCTTCATAGTGGAATCAGACTGCCAGGTAGCAGTGAATGCAGTGCTTAAAAAGGAGAGAATCTATTCACCCTTCGGTGGTGTAGTAGATGAATGCAGAAGCATTCTCGAGTTGTACAACTTCATAGATGTTGTTTTTGTCAAACGATCTGGGAACAAGGCAGCGGATTGGTTAGCTAGCGTGTCGAGTTCTAATCCAGGTTGTATTTACAAAGGGGAGGTTATTCCCTCTGAGCTTATTTGTATTTTGGAGAATGATTTGAAGTAATAGAAGCTCTATTTGCCTTCAAAAAAAAATAAGATCATATATTTAACAGTTACTTAATACACTAAATTATATAGTGATGATCATACTTTATATCGATTTAGAAAACATTAGTCACACTTTCGTATTCTTGAAATTGTGATTAATGTTTCTTTCCGTTTTTAAAAAAAATGGATGTCGTTAAATTTCGTTAAGTTTTCATCATTAAATAATGTGTTTAAAGAGTAAGTAAATAGTGGTGATCGTACTTTACACCAATTTTAAAATAGTGACCAACTTTCAGATTCTTAAAATAATGGCTAACATTTCTTTTCACCTTTTAAAATAATGACTCCCTTCAAATCTAGACCGTGTTTATTATCATATTTACGACATACAAACTAAAAACTAGATTTTTAACGTAAAAAATAATAAATAAATAATGACATATTGTCATTGTGGAAGGGTTGAAGAAAATTACCCAGACCGATGCTAATAGTAGGCATCGATTCACAAATTGATCCTAATGATCAGGCTAGTTGTGGGTTTTTCGAATGGTGGATTCTCATATTTAATTATGCTAAAGTTTTGTTTTGTGGTCTTACAAGCGTAAGGAGGTTAAAAAATAAATAGAAGTTGAGTATTTTGTTGAATTGCAGTGAAAAAAAGGAAGAGGAAAAATGAATTATGTGATTGTATTCGTATTTATTTCTTTAACAATATTATAAATTTTCAGTGACAATGAAGGTGTGAGCCCGGATAGTGATTTGACATGATATTGTTTTAAAAGATTGAATAAGAAAATTTGCCCACTATTTGAAAAATATGTGTAAAGTACAGTCAACCAACACTTTGTAATTTTACTACTTAAATATACTAATTAACAATAAAAACTTAAATATACTAATTAACAATAAAAACTTAACGGGAATTGATGACCGTCATTCTTTTAAAAAATCAAAAGATAATTTGATAACTACTTTGAGAATCTGAAAATTTGGCCACTATTTTAAAAATTTATGTAAAATATGTAATTTACTCTACTTAATAATACGAGGTCCACGTTCACTTAAATTATAATATTTAAATGTAATTAAATTATATATAACTGATTCCAAAAAATGTCTATGTATAATATTTCTTTGAATAAGACTTTGATCTTTACAGAATCAAATTCCGGTTCCATCTATGATTACTTGTCAATGTAAGTATAAATATTTACATGCAGTTACACACCATATCAACAAAATAATAATGGGAATGAAAATTACAGAAGTTAAACATTTTCTGTTGAAACTTAAACGTTTGTTGAATATTACGAAATGATCAAATACCTTAATTGTGGAACGATAAGTTTCATATGACTCAGAGTCATTAATTTAAATATGCTAAATCCTAGTTTAATGATTCTTATACATCCTGAATTTCAAGTAAATCTGCAAGTGTATTATATAAATGCTTGCTTTCTTGTGGCGTAGTTGGGGTGGGGTTTGAGCTGACAAGAAGCAAGTGAGTCACATGCTAAGAAGCATGAGTGCGGGTGCGGGTACGGGGGTGCGTAGTACGGGGATACGGAAATTCGGCAAATCTGAAATTATGAGGATTCGGGTGGGGGGATTCGGCATATATTAATATATTAAAAATATATATAATATATATATTTCAAGAGTTTCATTTGAATTAAACTAAATAGTCAACTAAATAAGTTCATTATCCTTGATAATATCTGTAATTATTACTTGATAACACAGCTAGTGCATTTTAACGTACTTAATTGATTAAGTTTTTAAGCATTTAAATTATTTTCTCTTATTTGTGGGGAAGGGAAGAATCCCCAAGAATCCCCGAGCACCCAAGAATCCCCGAGTATCGGGTGGGCGGTGCGGCGGGTAAGTGAAGAATCCCTGCTTTCTAGGTCACATGTAATTTCTTTAGATTGTGTTTGCTATTATTTTCTCTGAATTTTAAACTGGGGGAGCACGGTGTCTTGTGTGTTTATTAGAGCAACTTCAATATAGGTGTCAAGAGGGGTGTCAAATCTTATGTGACATGGCACTCTTGGATGCCAACCTATTGGAGTGTCAAGGGTGCTTCAAAGGTGCCAAGAGAAGTGACCAACTCTTGGCATCCTCTTGACACCCCCTCAAAATAGCTAAACTACATTTTATACATGAGTTGTATATATGACTCTTACCCCTTCTATCATGTTTAATTAATTTATTTATTTATTCTTAATATCATGTGGGGACCATTCAAGCATCTTGAGAGGGTGCTACCTATTGGAGTTAAAGGTTGCCTACTTTGACATGGATGGGAGACAAACTAAAATATTAATTTTTTAAATGAGTTGGCAATGTTTGGCACCCTCTTGGGATGCCTATATTGGAGATGCTCTTAGAGCATCTCCAATAGGGGTTGCCAAGAGATTGCCAATTCTTATGTGGCATGGCACCCTTGGTTGCTAACCTATTGGAGTTGTATTGTTGCCAAGAGGTTGCCTACCAAGGTTGCCAAAATTTGGCAACTTTCTTATTTGGTTAAATGCAAACTATTGTGCATAAAGCATATCCAACCTTACCCATTTTTATAAATTCACATTTTATTATATATTAGTATAGGGACCATATTGACAACTTTTGTAGTTGCCAACTATTGGAGTGTATTTTAGAAAAAGGTTGCCAAATGTGATATGGAGGAGAGATAAAATAAAAAATTAATTAATATATTAACTTGGCAAAGTTTGACAACTTTTTTAGCAACCATATTGGAGATGCTTAGAAGGAAGACTTTAGAGTTGTATGTAATCCATGTGGAATAGCGAGTGGACTTGGTCACCACTCATATCCACTGTGTTGTCGGAGGAATTTCGTAACAACACGAAATCGGAGGTTGCTGGAATAGCAGAGTGATTTGTATATGCATATGACTGTTTTCAGGGATTAGGGTTTGTAAAAAATGGAGGGGCTGGACTCAGCAGATATAGGGGCTGGACTCAGCAGATATCTCGATTTATCTCGTTATATCGGATCCCTTTGGCCAAGATGCCTACGTACCAATTTATATTGGATCAAGCCCACGCAGTTCTGCGAAATTGTGTTTATCCCTAAGAGACTTTAGGGATAAACTTTATTAATGTGGGCA
>PHNY01081165.1:309-10698 GCA_003724115.2 Anethum foeniculum
AGAACCAATTTTGTAGGTTCCACAGAGACATCGGTCATGACACCGACGACTGCAGACAACTTAAGGATGAGATCGAGTATCTAATCCGAAGAGGAAAATTTGGCTGATTCACCAAGGGGTGAAGATGGCGGAGGCCAAGAAGAAATAATAAACGAAGGGACGATGATTGTGATTGAGATCGTAACCCCCAGCCCCGAGGGCCAGTGATAAACATTATCTCCGGAGGCCCAACAGCAGCCGGGACAATCAAGAGTTCTCGAAGGGTCTATGCCCAAGAAGTCATGAACATAGTCGGAGAAGCCCCGAAAAAGGGCCAAGACTGAAGTAGCACTTGGATTCGACGACTCTGACCTTGAAGGGGTAAAGTTCCCGCAGGACGATCCTCTAGTTATCACTCCGGTAATTGGAAACTGTCCGGTCAAACGAGTCCTTGTAGACAACGGAGCCTTGGTGAACATTCTGTTTCACGATGCATTCATGAAGATGGGATATAATGACTCTCAGGTGACCCCTTCAGACGTACCCATCTACGGGTTCAATAAAGTGGAGTCGAAAGTTGAGGGCCTGATTCAACTTCCCATGACAATTGGGGAAGAGCCAGGAGAGGCCACACAAATGTTAACGTTTCTGATTGTCAAGGCCTCGTCCACTTACAACGCAATCCTCGGAAGGACAGGATTACATGCTTTCAAGTCCGTGCCTTCGACATATCACATGAAACTCAAGTTCCCAACCAAAAATGGTGTGGGCGAAGAAAGGGGCTATCAAAAGATAGCCCGAAGCTGTTACATGGCCGCACTGAGGCCCGATGGAACCGAGGGGCAGGTCCTCCCCATAGAAGACATGGATGTCCGAGAAAATGAGGAGCGTAGAGGGAAACCAGCTGAAGATCTGGTCCCAATCTCCTTAGACCCCTTCGAACTAGACAAGGTCACTTACATTGGGGAATCCTTGAAAGAACCCATGAAGGGCCGATTAGTTGAATTCTTACAAGAAAACAGCGATGTACTCGCTTGGACGGCAGCTGATATGCCCGGGATTAACCCGAACTCATAACTCATAAGCTGAACGTCGATCCAACTCGGACGACGGTCAAGCAGAAGAAGAATACTTATTCTCCTGATAGGCTGGAAGCCATTAAGCAAGAAGTCGATAAGCTCTTGGAAGCTGGATTCATTGAAGAAGTCCAGTTCCCTGAGTGGTTGGCAAACCCTGTCATGGTCAAGAAAGCCAACGGGAAATAGAGGATGTGCATCGAATTCACAAACTTGAACGATTCATGTCCCAAAGACTGTTATCCCTTACCAAGGATCGACATTCTAATCGACGCCACTGCTGGCCATGAGATGCTAAGCTTCATGGACGACTTTAGAGGCTACAACCAGATCAAGATGCATAAGGATGACACCCGAAAGGTATCTTTCATGACTAACTTCGGTGTCTCCTGCTATCTTGTCATAGCCTTCGGGTTAAAGAATGCAGGAGCCACGTACCAGGGATTGGTGAATAAGATATTCGCCCATCTAATTGGTAAAACCATGGAGGTCTATGTTGACAACATGCTCATTAAAAGCCTAGCCAAGGCCGATCATATTAATCACCTCACAGAGGCATTCGAAGTGTTGAGACGACACCACAAAATGATGTTGAATCATGCCAAGTGTGCTTTTGGCGTAGGATCAGGGAAGTTCTTGGGTCACATGGTCTCGAAACGTGGAATAGAGGCGAACCCCGACAAGATCAAAGCAATCCTCGATATGGAGCCACCACACTCCATAAAGGACGTTCAGAAATTAACTGGAAGAATACTAGGAAGGTTCGTCTCTAAGTTAGGAGATAAGTGTCTTCCGTTCTACAAAACCTTGAAAAAGGTGAAGATTTTGAGTGGACAGCTGAAAGCCAAGAGGGCTTTGAACAGCTAAAAAAATACATGACTGAAGCCCCGTTGTTGGCCAAACCAAGTCCAGAGGACATTCTCTATCTCTACCTTGCCATTTCTGAGCAAGCTGTAAGTGTTGTCCTCATGAAGGAAGAAAAGAAGGTTCAAAAACCTGTCTACTACGTGAGCAAAGTGCTCCATGGAGCAGAGTTAAACTACTCCACGACTGAAAAATTTGCTCTCGCTCTTATTACCGCTTCAAGGAAGTTACGACCATACTTCCAAGCGCATAAGATCGAAGTCCTGATGGACCAACCTCTGAGAAACATCCTTCATAGCCCGAAAGCCAATGGTAGGCTCATCAAATGGGCGATTGAATTGGGTGAGTTTGACATCAAGTATAAGCCTCAAACAGCCATCAAGGCTTAGGCATTAGCTAACTTCGTGGTTGAATGTACCATTGGCAACCAATAAGTCGGGGGGCAAGAGGTAGTAACCCAAGAAGCCCAAGAGCCCTCGAAAGAAGAAGACCTGACACTAAAAGAGTACTGGATTCTCTTTTTTGACGGAGCTTCAAAAACAAAGTCCAGTGGTGCAGGCTTAGTCTTGCAAAGCCCCGATGGGTTCATGATTGAATACGCGATGAAGTTGGATTTTCTAACAACAAATAACGAAGCTGAGTACGAGGCCTTGATAGCCAGATTAGGCTTGGCCAGAGCCGTGAGGGCCAAGAATCTTAACGTCTGTGGAGACTCGAGACTTGTAGTTTCCCAAGTCAATGGGGAGTATGAGGCCAAGGATGAAACCATGGCCAAATACCTGAAGGTTGTGAAAGGAATACTTACTCAATTTGATGAGTGGTATGCAGAACATGTTCCAAGAGAAGAGAACACTACGGTCGATGCCCTATCAAAGTTCGCTTCATCTGAGATTGAGAACTACCCGAGAAGCATCTACTTCCAGGTCCTAAAGACCCCTACAGTAAATGTCATAAATTTGATAGCACCAATTTCTATATCAAGTTGTTGGATTGATCCTATCAAGGCTCACCTTGAAACAGGATGGCTCCCTGACGACGCACATGAGGCACGAAAGTTGTCAGTAAGAGCGTTGAGATACTCACTGATCGAAGGACTTCTCTACAAGAGATCCTTTGTCATCCTATACCTGAAGTGCTTAAGACCTCTAGAGGCAGAGGAGGAACTCAAGGAAGCTCATGAAGGAATCTGTGGGCAACACTTAGGAGGCAGAGCCCTCGCCCACAAGATAACTCGACTAGGATTCTATTGGCCAACAATGTTGGCTGATGCAAAATCTTACGTAAAGAAATGTGACAGATGCCAGAGGCACGCTCCCATAGTTAGACAGCCCCCTGAGAGGCTAATGTTGCTCAACTCTCCTATTCCTTTTTCTATGTGGGGGATGGACATACTTGGTCCCATCCCCATGGCCTCGGGACAAAGGAAATTCATCGTGGTAGCAATAGACTACTTCACAAAGCGGATTGAGGCTAAAGCACTAGCCAAGATAACCACCAAACAAATAGCACAATTCTTCTGGGAGAATGTGATATATCGATTTAGAATCCCACGCATCCTTGTAACGGATAATGGGCGACAGTTTGACAATGACGAGTTCAAAGAATATTACAATGACAATAAAATAGAACTCCGCTTCACCTCGGTTGCTCATCCACAGGCAAACGGGCAGGCGGAGGTCGCCAATCGAATCATCCTTGATGGACTAAAGAAAAGGGTCGAGCGCTCAAAAAACAATTGGGTGGACGAGTTGTTGCCTATACTATGGGCTTATCGTACCACTTGCAAGGTTACAACTGAAGTTACCCCATTCATGCTGGCTTACAGAGCCGAAGCAGTAGTACCCTCGGAAATCACTCATACATCACCAAGGGTGGAGGCTTTTGAACCAGAAGCCAATGAAGAAGGCATGAGGCTAGCCATCGACCTCATTGATGAGGTTAGGGACGATGCCAACGCCCGCAAAGCAGAGCATCAAAGAAGAGCCTCCCCCTATTACAATATAAGGGTTAAGGAAAGGTTCTTCCGACAAGGAGACTTGGTCTTAAGAAAGATTGAGGCCTCAAAAGTCGGCGAGACAGGGAAGCTATCCCCGAATTGGGAAGGTCCTTACAAGGATAAGAAGACACTTGGACGAGGATCTTATAAATTAGAAACTTTGGGTGGCGAAGAAGTGCCTCGCACTTGACACACCACGAACCTAAAGATTTATTATGTATGAGGCATGCAGGACATGTCCTTTGTATTATAGGAATAAGGTTGATCAAACCACTTCTCATTTTTGTAAGGGTTGAACCCATATCTAGGATTCTAAATATTTATGCATGTTTACTTTGGTTACTCTGTCTACTACTTTACTCTACGAAAGCATCCAATGAATGCAAGCCATGAACGGCCAAGTGAAATAAAAGACAAGTAAATAAACAAATGGAAAGTGCATAGATAAAATCCTGAAGGATCATAAGTTAAGTCCCGAAGGACCATACAAGTAAAATCACGAATGTCGTAAGTCCATGAAGGACCCTGAATAAAAGCTGAAAATGCAAAGGCCAGATACGGCATCACAAGCGATGCAAGGCCATAACACTACTCCTCTAAGGAGGAACTTCCATCTTGGCCACCTTCGTTGTTGGCCCCCTCACCACCTAAGTGCTCAGAACTCTCTGAAGAAGAGGACTCCACAACTTGCCGCTTTCCCCTACAAATGGGTTGGCGGATCTGACCATAGAGTCGAACTTTGCTCATGGAACCTCTTCCAGAGGGAGCCTTACCTCGCGAGCCAGGGCCAGAGCGAGAACCTCCATGACTTGAGCTTGAGCCAACTTGGAGACCAGGGTTCAGAGGTTGTTCCATAATGGCACCTTCCATAGGCACGCCCCAAGGGCTAGGGAAGTTCTGGTGATCCACGACATCGGGATGAGCTTCATGAATGGTACCCACGACCTTGTTCCATCCAATAGTCATGGTGGCTGGGGCCATCTCATCATCATGCTTGTCAATCACCCTCAAGAAAGCCTCTGACTCTTGGTAAACTTTGATGAGTTCCTTAAACTCAACAGCCTTCTTCCTGCTAAGACTCTTGTACTGAGCCTCAAAGCTTGTGGCCCTATCCTCAGCCACGAGAATCCTGGACTCCCATTCACGGGACTCGTCCTTAAGTCTGTTCACTTCTTTCTCCAAGGCAATCTTTTCATCCCGGATCATGTGGCTCTGAGAGGCCATGGATGCAAAGTAAGCATTGGCCTGCCATAGAAGAGAAATGAAGTTAGAACATAACAAAAAATGAAAAGCCAAGGGCCAAGGTACAAGAAATACCTGATACAAGGCATGGCCCTAACGCTTCTTGGACTCAAGGATGCGCTCCCCTAAGGAGACGTGAACCATGTCCGGAGGAGTAATTGAACACTTGGACCAATCAAGGGCGAGGGCTGGAATCCTTATCACCGAGTCTTGGGTACAAATACCCATCAGAATTCTTGGTTCTCTCCTTACCCCTGCTAGGGCCGTCACCTAGGAAATCCGGAATCTTGGGTGGAAGTTGACCATAAGCTGCCTCAGCTTTCTTGATCATGCGCCTCGTGGGCACGTCGCCTTTCGAGTTAGCATCCAGAGCCTCAGCAGCTGAAACAAAACAAAGGAAATATTGGAATAAGAACAAAGTTATTCTATGACTAGAATGAACAGATAAATACCCTCGATAGAAAGCTCGCTAAGGCTGGTTTCTACGAGCTTTCTCTCGTTCACAAAGACCCGATAGTGAGTCTGGCCATTGTCTTCAATGAGTCAATCACGGTCCACCAACTCCTTATAGTTGAGATTGAGAATGAAGTGTGCACTATCAACAGTGTTGTTAAACTGGGTCCTGAAGTATTGACCCCAATCTCCACCTTTCCATCTAAGGACAAGGAACTTCTTACTCCACTGATGATAAGAGTCAGGAAAGGAGTAAGAGTTGACAATGTGACCGACTCTAGGTCTATGCTGGAGTTAGACCCAACCAGCTCTCACAAGAGGAGAATTCTTCATCATGAAAATGCTTCTGAACATAAAAGTAGAGAATGGAATCTCAAGCTGGATACATCTTGTTATGAACATAATGATGAAACTCTAAGCATTGGGATACAACTGACAAGGATGAATCTTGAGCTCGACCAATAGCTGAATAATGAAAGGGTGAACGGGAAACCTCAACCCTGCGTCCAAAGCACCTTTGTATACACAAAGTCTTTCTGGATGCCAATTACACGTCCTATCGTTGGGAACCGCAGCGCGGACCTTGACCCACAGAGGAAAGCTATATTTACATTTGATGTCTTCTATTTGATCCTCATCCAAAATACTGGAGTGGTTGAAGGCATCAAGACTAAAACTGCTCGGAAACTCATCCGCAAGCTCGTCCATCAAACTCTTAATACCTAAGCTACAACGACTTAGACATAAGGAGGGAGCTGTGGCTTTACCTTTCAAAAGATGAATCTTCCCATGCTTGGCCAACATCTCGGTCACAGAGGAAGAGGGGACTTGTCCGTCACTTAACATCTCGGCTTGAAAGCTTGAAGATAGAAAAATTTACTATAACTTTGAAGAAATGAAGAAGTGTGTAGAAATAAGCACTTCTCTTCATCTTTTATAGAAAAAAGGAACCTATTATAACAGGTCACAACTCAGACTGGTTCGCATTAACAGGTTTTGTGCAGGTCACAGCTGCCTGAGCGACTCAACCAATCGATTAATTACAGCTAGGAACACAATAAAACACGAGATATTCGATAAAATACCGAATATCAATTGAAATACCGGAGCTGGACTAAAACCAAGGATTAGTCTTAAGCAGGGATTTATTACGCTAATCACTAAGATTAGCAGAAAGGATTAATAAAAGGATTAGGGAAAAATTCCTGAAGAAATCCAGAAATTTTGGCCGAAGAATAGCCACGACGACGCCCGAAGGCGTCCATGGGAGCTCCAGCCGACTAGAGCTGGCCGACCAGAGCCCATGGAGCCTGACAGGCCAACCAGAAGTCAAGTACTTCTCGGTGAAAAAGTCCTCCGTTACGAAAAAATGATTGTTTTGAAAAACGGTCAGTGGATACGACGCGACGGCCGCGATGACGCCCCATGGCGTCCATGGAAGCTCCAGCTGACCAGAGCAGGCCAACCAGAGCCCATAGAGCCTTATGGGCTGACCAGAAGTCAAGTACTTCTCAAAATAAAAGTCCTCCATCGCGAAAAATGATCATTTTGAAAAACGGTCCGTGGACGCGACGCGATGGCCACGACGACGCCCAATGGCTTCTATGGGAGCTTCAGCCAACCAGATCATGCCGTCCAGAGCACATGGAGCCTTAAGGGCCGATCAAAAGTCAAGTACTTCTCGAAAGAAAAGTCCTTTGCCGTGAAAAATGATCGTTTTGAAAAATGGTCCGTGGACGTGACGCGACGGCCACGACGACGCCCCATGGCGTCCATGGGAGCTCCAGCCGACCAGAAGTCAAGTACTTCTCAAAAGAAAAGTCCTCCGTCGTGAAAAAACTATCGTTTTGAAAAACAGTCCGTGGACACGATGCGACGGCCACGATGACGCCCCATGGCATCCATGGGAGCTCCAGCTGACTAGAGCTGGCCGACCAGAGCCCATGGAGCCTTAAGGGCCAACCAGAAGTCAAGTACTACTCGGTGGAAAAGTCCTCCATCGTGAAAAATCGATTGTTCTGAAAAAATGGTCCGTGGACTTGACGCGACGGCAACGACGACGCCCAAAGGCGTCCATGGGAGCCCGACCGACCAGGAGGGGCTAAACAGAACCCATGGAGCCCTTGAGGCTGGCCGAGAAGTCAAGTACTTCTCGGGATAAACGTTCTCCGTCACACAAAAATGATTGTTTTGAAAAACGGTCCGTGGACGTGACGACGACGACGATGACGAAGCCGAGGGACGTCCACGACTCCCCAGCCGACCAGAGCCGGCCGACCAGAGGGTCATGGAGCCCTCTGGGCCGACCATAAGTCATTGACTTCATGACATAAAGTCCTGTTGTGGCCGAGACTTATCCTCGACCAGAAAAACCACTGAAAATTCGTAAAAAACAAAAATTCTTATATTTCAAGATTAGTCAAAATTAAGATTAATTAGTGAAATTAAGGAAATAATTAGCCTCACCTAAGGCCAATTAGGGCCGATTAACCCCGATTAGGGTCGATTAGTGACTTCTAGTTCAAAATTAACCTATATTAAGGTTAAATAGCAACTAGTACATGAAAATTATCCTCGATTAAGGTAAAATTAGCCCCGATTAGGGCCAATTAAGAACATTTACCCTATAATTAACCTTTGTTATGGTTAAAAGGCAAGAAATAGTTATAGAGAAGCTCCGATTAGGGTCGATTATCACAAAATGTCGCTTAATTAGCCCAAGTAAAGGCTCGAAGCGTCATATTACAGAACTAAAGTCACTGTGAATGTGTAGGTCGCTCCACCATTCACAACATGACCGAACCCAAGAAGGAACAAAACAGATCTAAGTCAAGCAATGACCAGTATAACCTCTATTATAACTTTCACGAAAACCTTAGAGGTTTTCCCGAAAGTTGGGAGGCAAATGATCTGGCTAAAAAATAATCCTTAAGACATAATTAATGATATATTAATTATTAAGGATAAAATGCCCGGGGCCCAGATATGAACATGGAAAAACACTGTTCACGTTCAAGGCCCAGTCACGACCACGACCAAAGGCCCGCTAAGGCCACGCGAACACCACGTCCAAAAACAATTATCAGGCCCATTCGAGGAAGGATCAAGATCCACCGCCTCACGAGGTCTAAGACTTACCATCCGTGGAGGAGACTTGTCCACCAAGTCTTCGAACTCCTATCGAACCCTAGGCTCAACGCCTATATAAGGGGCTGTACCCCCATTACCGAACTACGTCTTGCCTTGATTCTCTACAATTCAGAGATACGTAGGCATCTCGTAAGGATCGTAAAGTCCCGAACATGAGTGCAGCCATTAAAGCTCTACGCTTTTAAACCCTAGCATTAATTGCAGCCGCAATCCTAGTTTCCGTTCCACAACAAGGAGATACAACAAACAACCCAAAAAATTGGATACTAGAAGACACAACTCACCCGGGGATGATTATTATTGAAAGAAAATCAAGATCAAAGCAAGAAAGAGGGCCTCGACCGGTGGATAAGCTTCACTGACCGGAGGGGAAAGAACAAAAATTAATATTATCACTAATAAATTATTTTTAATTTTATATTTTTAATAAATTATTTTTAATTTTATAATTTAATAACTTGTAAGTCATGCGCGACGCGCTCTGAGACTATATATAAATATCTGGACATATCGCTACTTTAAAAAAAAATTAGAAATCTTAATAGAATAACACAATATTTCCTAAATCTCTTTAAATGTTTGATTCAAATACCTCATGACTTTTAAAAGTATTACAAATTTTTGTATCTCTTTGCCATACTTTAAAACTTTAGAAATGAGTATATATAGGCATATATACGGGTTGCATTTCGCAAATAACATCCTTATATAATTAACACAAGAAATTACTATCATAATACTTGATTTTTTCTAAAAATAAAATAATTAAATTAGAATCACAATAATTAACAATAACTAAATTTAACATATCAAATTTAATGACAAAAGTTTATCCACTGTTGTCCGTCACTTTAAAATTTGTTGGAGATAAAACATATAAACCTAATTATTAGAAAATTATTGTCCAATATTTTTTAAATTAATTTAGTGTGAATGTGATTATTTTAAACAATGTCATTTTGTTTAAATTAATTTTTGTTTTATTTTACTATATTATTATATTCAATGAAAATGACATTCGGATAATTAAAAATATTTTCCTGATATTATTATTCGCCAATAAAGAAAAGAAGTAAATTTGTATCATTAATATATGTTAATAATTTATTTGTCAACGTGTATTATTCACTCAAAATCCAAATTACAATCATTAGAAATCTACCGTTCAGATTTGCCAACTGAGTTTCTAGTCATTATCTTGTTCTTCGCTGACTTAGCCTCCGTTTGATATTACAATAATAATAGTTTTTTTTACTAAAACACATGTAAAAGATTGATAAATTTCAAAATTAACTTATTTGAAAATTATTTTCGACTTAAAAACTACATTTGGAAAATATTAGGCCCCTCATCTATCTATAATTTATTAACTAGCATAATAACTCGTGCGAGGCACGGGTCATTTTTTAGGATTTTTTTGTTAAGCATGTAATAATATTTTCTTATTATCTGTTTATTAATAAAATTATGTAATATCTCAGGTATACCTAATACAAGTTGATTAACCGTATATATGTATGATTAATATATACCTAATAATTTATTTTCTTGTATGTGACATGTAGTTGAATGAGTGCAAGTAGTATTTGTAAGTTTTTATGTACAAAAGATTAAAAGTTAATACATATA
>PHNY01081178.1:9327-24335 GCA_003724115.2 Anethum foeniculum
AGAGGGAATATAATACTTGTTACAAATATTTTCCATGTATGTATTTCTATGTTGAAGAAAAATTTAATCTTTGGGAGGCAATGTCATTTACGCGTTTAATGACGATGAAATGAAGTAACGCTATTTTGTAGTATTGTTGGCTCATGTTACTATCTACAATTTGTAATCAGGATTCTACCATACTAGCTGTTTTAAAATTCTTTCTACTTTCTTTAGAAGTTAGCAGCCAGCAGCGAGCTCCTTTTAATTTTATACCAGATACACAATTGCCATGCCCCCAAGATGTCATTACTTTTCGAGTTTTCGTCTTGATTTTCTCTCTTTTTATAGCATTTCTCTGAGAGGCTGATCCTCACAGAGATAAATTATGAATTTAATACAAGTTTTCACAATAGCTAAACTGCTAATGCAGACTAAAGGAGTAAAATTCCTAACTATCTATGATTAGCCCATGCTACCAGTCTCTAGTTTTGATACTAGGGTTTGGTTGCATACTTTCCTAAATAATGCAAGTTCACGGGCATACGTGAGTACGGGTTGAACACAGAGAACACGAATTAACTTTTTAATTTATGAAACTAATAAAATATTTAAATTAGCATGTAGAGAATGTAATAATGATAAAAAGATCTAGATGACGGGTTTCATGGGCTAAATATGAAAATCATGGTGTGTAAAATATATTAATTTTTTACTAACAATTAAACACATAAGCATTCATAATAAAGACAACCAATGATTTCAAGTCAAAAATCATTTAAAAGTTGTAAAATTACTTGTCTAAATCTTATTAAATAAAGTCAATTCTCAATATTTATATGGATCCTGATGCTTCGAACTCCTAACTCTACTTGTATGACTCGCATGAAAATACTCACATATATATCATATGATATTGAAAATTACCAATAAGATAAATACGTCACATAGAAGTATATGCACCTATGTGCCGACTGCATAATAAATGAAAGTAATATAAAAACTCATACCTAAGAAGAGTGAAGATGAACTTGGACTTTTTTTTTTTATATCAAAAGCTTGGAGGAAGATAAGTAAAGACGTGTCTAAACAAGGAGCCTAACACGTCTATTTATACTAAATAATTACAAAGGAGCAATAATTAAAAAGATTTTTTTTATTTACAATGATCCTTGTGACCAATTGCTTGCTCAGCTTGTCCTTCTTAGATGATTTGGTTTATCACGATTTGCTGACTCTTCATGTTGTGCCGTATTATTCTGACTTTAAATTTTATTCTCGAATTTTTTTTATCTTTGGCACAAGAAGAAAGCTTATTTTTTATTGATTATTTTCTTTGCATTTTAGCTAAGCGAAGAATTGGAAAAGGTGGACGAAAAGCTCAAGTTGACGGAATCTGTTCTCGAAAGCAAAGTATTGACTGAAACTCACGTACCATAAATGCATATCTTCATTCGTTCGGTAATGTTAATAACATATTTCTTTTTTGGCAGAATCTTGAAATTAAGAAAATCAATGATGAAAAGAAGGCCTCAATGGCTGCTCAGTTTGCAGCAGAAGCCACTCTTCGAAGGGTTCATGCTGCTCAAAAGGATGATGATATGCCTCCTATTGAAGCCATCCTTGCACCGTTGGAGGCTGAGCTTAAGCTTGCTCGTCAGGAGGTATACTTCTCTTGTCCTCGAATTTAACATTGTTTCCCAGGCCAAATAACTTTACTGCAGTGTTTTCTTATGCAAATATGTGAATCAGTTATACTCTTGCTTTTCAGATTGCGAATCTCCAGGACGACAACAGAGCTTTGGATCGCCTCACTAAATCAAAAGAGGCCGCTTTACTGGAGGCTGACAGAACTGTTCAAGTTGCTCTAGCAAAGGCTTCTATGGTGGACGATCTGCAAAATAAGAACCAAGAATTAATGAAGCAGATAGAAATTTGCCAGGTATCGTGGTCGTCAATCCTCTAAAATTAAGTTATTGTGATCTGTGTTGGTCTATGAATCAAAAATAAAAAATCTTATTTGCTTGATCAATAGGAAGAAAATAAAATCTTGGACAGAATGCATCGCCAAAAAGTTGCTGAAGTTGAAAAGCTTACTCAAACTGTTCGCGAGCTAGAAGAAGATGTACTTGCGGGAGGTGCTGCTGCAAATGCTGTCAGGGAATATCAAAGAAAAGTTCAAGAGATGAATGTAACAAAATAATACAAAAGTTATCCAATTAATTTTTTCTGAATGTTTGTTCGATATCAATAAATGACCGTCAATGCAACAATTGTCATTTTAAAATACAGGAGGAAAGAAAAACTCTTGACAGGGAGCTGGCACGTGCAAAAGTTACAGCGAACAGGGTAGCAGTAGTGGTAGCTAATGAATGGAAAGATGCCAATGACAAAGTGATGCCGGTAAAACAATGGCTAGAGGAAAGAAGATTCATGCAGGTATGAATACTTATGTCGATCTTAACTTCAAATTTAAAACTATATTGAGTTCCATCTTCTGTGGAACCTGCCCTTGTTTCTCCCACTTGTAAGTTGTAACTAATATTGGAAACAACGTTATACAGGGAGAGATGCAACAGTTACGAGACAAGCTTACTATATCCGAACGAGCTGCAAGATCTGAAGCTCAGTTGAAAGTAATAACTTGGTTTTAGTTCTGAACTCGTATAAACTATTAATTGTATACTTCCTTGCAATCTAATTCTAATTACTTTCACGACTTCAGGAAAAATATCAACTGCGTCTGAAAGTACTAGAAGAGACTCTGAGATCGCCAAACACTAGCAGTCGGAACATACCAGATGGAAGAAGCACAAGCAATGGTTTGTCACGTCGGCAGTCATTTGGAGGAGCTGATAACATCTCTAAATTGACCTCAAATGGATTGTTACCTCGAAGGTCACCATCATTTCAGTTGAGATCATCTGGCACTAGCACAATGCTGAAGCATGCAAAGGGTACTTCGAAGTCATTTGATGGTGGTACACGCTCACTGGATGGGGGTAAATCCCTTTTAGATGGCTCAGGTCCTAGTTTTAACCATGGCCAACTCTGTGAGGAAACCAGGGACACCGAGACACACGATAGTGACTGGAAAACAAATGTTGATGATAAACCCACTAATTTCACAGCAGCTGAAAAAGAGGAAACTGTGCCTGTTGTGTTGTATGATTTGCTACAGAAAGAGGTTGTGTCTTTGAGGAAAGCTAGTAACGAGAAGGATCAAAATCTCAAAGACAAGAATGATGCAATTGAGGTTGACCTTCCTCCCTCTGACAATATTATGTGCTATTTTTTTATTTTTTTTAAAAGTCATTAATTATATTCCCAGATGCTAGGAAAGAAGGTTGATACCTTAACGAAGGCAATGGAGGTTGAGGGGAAAAAGATGAGAAGGGAGGTGGCTGCCAAGGAAAAGGAGGTGGCATCCATGCGCGTTGATAAAGAACATGAAAGTAGGGCCAAAAAATTAGGAAATGCCAAGGTCCCTGTGAGTAATTCTCAGCTACTTCCTGGAAGGTATGTTGTTTTCCTAGCCAAAATTGCTAGTCTTAAAAAGTGCGCTTATATACATGTCTAAAGAAGCTTGATAATGATGCAAACTGGATTTATTTCCCTGCGGTTCTTAATTACCAATGCAAGAAAGCTGTTAGTGATATGGGTGCAATTTATTGTATGTCCACTCTGCAGACTATTTTTTTTTTATATTGTTCTCTACTTCTTGGACTACTAGCTCCAATTGAGCAAAGTGCCAAGTTCCAACTCAACCTCCTTAGAATAAATTGATATTGGAACATGCTGTACATTTTTTTGGTGCATTTAGATCTTGGGTGTAACTGTTTGAGCTATATGAATATTGTTTCGCTCATAAAAACCACTGGGTACTGAGATATAGTTGATTTAGAGTGACATGATCTGACTCTATGTTGGTTTAAACGGGTTTAGCTAATGAATATCTTATGGAACTTGTATCCCATACATTATACATAATTTTTTTGGAACAAGTTGAAATTCTATTCTGAGACAGTTAATTGGCTAATGGAAGTCTATCTGGCACGTAGACATGGTTGTACCATGCTTACATATACATAAATAAATCTCAGTGACCATTTCTGTAGTTCAAGGTTATTCCACCAGGTTAAGGCATTCCCCCATCAAACTGCATCAGTCCATTAACATCTCTCAGTTTTTCGATATTCTTGAGAGCTAGTATTGGACTTTGTGAACAACTTGCTAAATTAAACTCGCATGTCCAATATCCAAGGAAAGAGAGAAAAAGACATACATGCTTGTCTTCAATTAGTTGTAGAGATTATATTTCGTGTTGACGTATCTTTACTACTCTCTTTAGATCTCAAATTTAGCGGAAATTAGCAAATGAATAATATTTTTTGTGGAGTGATGGTGTAGATATGTTCATTTGTTTGTCCAATTAAGCTGCAGCATTAGGCATACAAAAACCTGTCACCATGCCAAATTAGCACTATGTTCACATATTAATTAATAAATGGAAATTTAATTTATGCAACCTAAAAACACATTTAGCAAATAATAAATTAAAATTTAAGTCAAATCACGTATGTAGCAGAACTAAAAGCTTTAAATTTAGTAGGCCACTTGTAGATGTAGACATTGTTATAGATTGAGTGGGGCAGGGGCTGAGCCACATGGAGCTGAGGGCACTTCATGGGCCACCCTAAAGTTTCAATTGTAAAACTTATGTGTAACACTGAACATATCTAAGTTGTCTGAGTTGGTTAATATGTGAGGATAAGGTTTTGTGTGAGGGAAGGTGAGTTGCAACTATTGAAATGAACAATAACCAATAAGCAGATAAGCTTATTATGTCACACCTCGATTAATTAACCCATTTAAGACGTAGCACACTTATCATATATGATAGGGATTATCTTGGAACTAGTCCAATAACAAGTCCTTATAATTGCAGAAGCATCTCAGGAGGTGGGTTGACGGGCAACCCTCAGTGACGTGCATCACTAATCGCAGAAACAAGGAGTTCCACACGGGCATTGTCTACTAGGTCATTTTCTTCATTTTGTTCTAAAGATAGTATTTTAGCATACATGTGGTTGATTATGAGTTAGAACTAGCAGGTTGTTCTTCTATTTTTCTAAAGTTTTCAAAAACTAAAAATGCTTTGGATGGAAGTGAAAGGTAGTGTACTTTTGATAGTAATTTTGTATCTATCTACTAAGAATTGGCAAGAAAGAAAATGGGAAGGAAGTTGGAAGTCAAGTAACTATTTTCCAGACTTTCTCCTGTGAAAATGGTTGATTGTTTAGGCCTTGGGGTTCTGGTTGGTGATATTCTGTTAGTTTAGCACCCTGGGGTTCCCTTCTCTTTTAACGACATTTAGTCTATATTCTTAATCAGCAGCTAGAGTTGTTTGATATTCAGTCTACCCAGGCTTGTCAGTGTGTTCACAATCAGGTAAAAATGAGTATATCTGTGATTGTATTTTTATTCTTCAGCTGGTAGTTTCTATAGCGTTTCTTTCGCGCTTTAAAGAAGAAATCAGTGTATCACACTGTTTGATCAAAGATAAAATACACACTTGTATATAGTTGTTCAGTAGTTCTTGTATCAAAGAGTTTCCTTCTATCTTTCTTTTCGTATGATTGTAAGTTGGTCCACAAGAGTGGAAGTTAGATAGCTTTGCTACAAGCTAAAAAAAGGGGTTTGGGCGAGAAAATACTTGTAGACTTGTTGCTGATAATGTGTGCTTAGCTCGGTGCCATAAATTGATATTGTTGATCAAATTTGTCGGTTTGCATTGATTTTTTTGTGATGGTGTTTATGCTCGAGGCTCTGTTTGTATTAATGAATTATCTGAATACTTATCTATTTGATCTATTTAAATTTCTTAGCGAAAGGGAGAAAATGGCATTTTAATAATTTATATATAATGTATGTAATAAAAAAAAAAAAAAGCAATTGTGCAATAACTGTACTAATTTAAATTTAAACTAAGAACTACTATGGTCCAGGGAAACGGGATGCGATAAAATTATTTAGCAAAAAGAGGTACCAACTTTTGTTGAAAGTAATTGTAAGATTCTGATTTTCGCTTCTGTTAATATTTAATCGGACAAACACTGTTGGTATCTTGAAAAATGTTTACCATGCAGTAGTTCGGATATTAGCAGTGTAGACATTGTTCTGCAAGAAACACTACATTTCACTGCCCAAACTACCGGTAAAGATCCATAAGTAAAAGGCTGCATGAATAATCTAGTACTTGCAGGCCCATCTCACTGCATAAAAAAGAAAGAAAAAGAAGATAAAAAGCATGTTTTGGATGACGGATCCTGGCTCCTAAACTTGCAATAAATTGATCCAGGGCCCAACTTGGACGGAATTTCATTTTTCATCAAGTCGTGGCCTTACTGCCATACAGTTCCTTCATCTTTTATTTGCAGTGGCGTGAAATAGGGCTAACTTATCATTCGAGATTATTTGATTTTCTTCGGCGTTCAAGATGATTTAACATGTATGAACCCAGGAAGGTCGATCTTCCCCCAAATCTCGCTCTGAAGGAGTATTTTTCACTTCAGTCAAATTCTAATCGTTCGAGTTGGTGGTTATTCCTAGGTATCAACTTTCAGTTAGCACTTGAAAAAACACGTTTAGTTATCAAAGACTGCGTAAACCTAAGGTCTGAGATATATAGTTTCACTTGGCAAAAAATAATAATAAAATCATACAGTGTCTGATACAAAGTACCGAAGAAGAGTTAAGTTTGATTAAATATAAATTTCTGATATTGCTTGATATCAAGAAAAAGTGCCCATTTTAGGGTCACAGCAGTAAGACTTGCAAGCAGCTGACTAATTAACGAAGCTTCTCGCAAAGTCTCTATATCTACGATCATTAGGAAATTAACATGTATGTGGATCATATATCATGTCATGAGTTTGTAAGAAGTAGCCAGTTAATTTCTCATCATTCTATGAGCCAGTGATTGAAGGTCGCCGTATTCAGTTTGTGAAAAACTATCTGGAGGCCTCTTCATAGCATTTTGAATGAATAACATCAATTGATCATCTTTGCTTTGTATTTCTTGCATGCTTATTCCTTCATTTCCGTAATCAGCCGACTCCAGTGAGCTTTGAGGTGACACAGAGTTAATATATTCATTCTTAGCTATATTGTGACTGCTGTTATTGTTATATGCCGGAGGCAAGGTTGTCTGCATTCCGTTACCACCCATGCATATATTTCCAGACCATTGAAGTTCTGCAATTCTTGAATCCATTAGACCTTGTGCCATTTGAGACTTCACTTGCATCAGTTGTGCTTGCAAGTAGACCACCTACGTGCGTATCACATCATATGAGACAAATAATTAACGATTTATCTTACATCCTGATATGTAATTAACAGTACCTTAAAACTCTATCAGGTTTTTCAAGAACTTATGTAGAGGTTTTCTTGCCAGAAACTTTTATCATGACTTCTTTTCCTGATAAGTCCGAAATATTTTATTATATGCAATTATACATGACTCGAACTGGGACTCCAAAAAAACCTATCATATTTAAACCAAACCAAACATACCTGATATGACAATTAGGATTTGGGAAGTACAAATCTGTTTATAGTCTAAAGACATCCTATTATTATGTTTCAAAAGTCTATACACTTACTAGCAACTAGCTAGATGATTCAAACGTTGCGGTAGCTAGTAACTTATTAAAGGTTTGGGAAAGAAAAGTATAAACCTGTTGTTGCAACGCAAAAATATGGGCGACGCATCCGTAAACAGGATCTCGAATTCTTGCTTGAGCTTCATAAGCAATAGTAACAACAGCTTCACATCGATCCGCCGCCGGAATATGCAACAGCAATTTAGAAACATTACTAGCACCAAACACTTTATGAATTGCAGCAAATCTAGCAGGGCCTTGATCAGAACAAAAGTAAGGAGCAAAAATACAGTCAGTGGCACATTTCCTCCTTAAAAACTTGCATGCACCACAAGGAGAACTAGTCCCTGTAGCAGCTGCCATAATGATTAAAGAGAAAAGAAAAATATGAAGACGCACGAGCAAACTAGAATATGGTGAGAATGTATATTGTGCAAAGTGGGCAGGTGTCTAGGGACAGAGAGAGTGGGAGATTATAAGGGGTTACCATGAGGGGACATAGAGAAATATAATGCAGGGTTCCAAGGAGACATTTCTTAATGGCTTATGGAAGATAATGCTACTCATGCTATTTTATAATCTCTTAGAACTTAGACCAGCCTTTCTTTACTTTTTACTCTATTATTATGCTTTATATATGAACCCCCTTTCTTAATCTACAATTCAACAACACATATATAAAATGGAACCTTACTCACTGTGTTATCTCAATAATTTGGAGTTTGTTTGGTCATATGCTTTTTATAAAATAGTTCTCCGCCGAACGCCGTACCTGGGAACTGCTGCCTTTGCAGTTTGTTGCTTTGTGATTTTTTTGTTAAACTAAAGATTACTACATTAAAGTTCTTTGACTTGTGATTAGTACATCTCCTTTTGTGTTACTAGCAGTATTATATTCTTGATTGGCAAAACTTAGTAATTGCTTATACAACTAAATTAATAGTTCTATTTTCGAAGTAGACTAATTATTAGTGGGTGTCACGCCCATAGGATAATTTAGAATAATTAAAAGTGATAAATAGTGATTAGTCTTCTACTTCTAATTTGAAGTTGCTAATCAAAGATCACTTAACCCTCTTTCGGCCTTTTTTTAATTCAAGTACTCTGTTTTAAATGAGTAAGGATTTCCACATATTTATTTAGTTGGTAATCTTAAGATGAGTATGCAAAAGTCAAAGAAAGTTACAAACAAAAAGTCTTGGATAATAAGTGGAGTTGTGACACTAGCATTCCCTATTCAAAATGTTTCACCTAACATATCAAATACCAATACACTAACACAACCTTTCAGAAAAAAAGAAAGTACCAATACAAAAACAAGATTGACTTTAGCTAAAAGCTGCAAAATCGAAGAGCTAACTTGAATATAAAAAACTTCAGTGTATCTACCTTACTTCTCTTTTTCTACGCTCCCTCTCTTTGTATCAACAGCTACATACTGGTATGTAGCTTACTTGAATATAAAAACGCGTGTTCATAACTTTATATATACAGACACTGTTTAAAACTTTAAAAGATCTATCCAAAAGGATGAATATTTGATTATATTGCCTAAAATTTCCTAACTTAGATCTTATACTTCATTTACACATTCACGTACATATGTGTAATAAAATTTCCGCTTACAATTAGTTATATTGTTCCTCTTTGATTAAAAATGTTGATCTTATATTTATCTATATCTTTATTAAATATACTATAATATTTAATATTTAGAAGTATATTGATTGAGTTACAAATTCAAGTATCAAACATTTAAATACTATTGCATCCAATATTGTTTGTATCTGGAGCGCACAACAATAAACAAAAATTAGCTTATAAGTGAAGCACTTGACAACCTAATCCAGAATATACCCCCTGACATTACACTCTATGAATTTTTTGTAGAACTATATATTTGGTGCATAAGTATCTGATCATATATATAACATTCTCCATAAAAATTGTGATAACCTTTGAATAGAGGTCTCTGGTGGAAAGTCCAGCCACAAATAAAGTACATCGGAGGCTGAAACCGTCACCCTTGGCAATTGACAATGGAACAGTTCCTTTCATTAGAGCCTCTTTTACGTATATATATCATTCTTAGCCAGATTCGCTAAAATACTTTAAACAACAGATAATACTATTGTGTTTGTTTTATTCTAAATCCTAACACATTATGTATACGATATAACCCTTCTATCTTGGAGAAATTCGAGGAGCTTGCTAATTGGCATAGCCAACAGATATGAACTAGCAAATTTTATCTAGCCAAATTCTGGTTTTACACAACCATGCTGACTAAAATGGCTAGTAATTTGATAATTGAGTTCGTATGTTTTTTTACCTCCACTTTAAGAGTCCAAGTCCTGCTGAATATATTGGACCAGAAGGCATGCTCTGTATCAACAAGCATGGATAGCCTCCTAATATCTGCATGTAGAACAATGGAAGAACCATTATTAGTAATTCAGTATAAACACAGATAAGAACCCTTGCACGAAGTTCATGTAATATAGATGAGCTTTTATGGAAAGCAAATTTATCAGAAACAAAGTACCTCACTTTAGCAATCAAATGGGGTGCCAAGAAGGTCTTACCCCTACTCTGCGGCCCGTATATCTTAAAAGAAATGCCAGTAAAGCCGTTAATTCTCTGAGGAATGCAGATGAACAACCATACACAGACAATGCACTAATAGAAATGAAAGAGTATGGCATGTTTGTCAAGGTTTTCGGAAATATAGACATCAAACTATCAAAGTTTCAAATGTTAACCAAAATTAAGAGTAAAAATTATCATTTACAGAGTCAAAATATACATACTCCTTGCTTCCATAAAGAAACCTCATTTAAAAGAAACAATGTTTTCTGCAAAAAGAATTTATATCGCAAGGGTTCATGATCTTTTAATATACTAAAGACATGAGGTCCACTGTACAGTTGATGGCTCCTGCAACCTTGCAGCCGGTACTAAAGAAGTCCGGGATATGTGAAGAATCTCCAAGGTACAACAAGAAGCCTTCCAGGTTCCAACAGAGACACTAAAGGCAGTGAAAACAAGACTGACAAGGGAGGCCAGATAATATTGCTCCAGAGGCAAGTTCACAGGAATTGCCGAACCAGATAGTTTGGCACACAAGTGTTAATGACCACAGTGCACTTACTTATGTCCGGAATTGTGTAACGGAACAGGGAACAACCCTTACAATATAGCTTTCGCAAAAAGATTATTATTTAACATGAAATTATTGTCAATCTGGATAATTTTGCTTAAAAGAATTGCTGTAAAGCAGGTCCACCGAAATTAAGCTAGATAGTTTGACTCGTGTACACAATCACAATGCACTTGCTTGTGTCCGGAAATGTATAACAGAACAATGAATAAGCCGTGTAATATAGATTATAGAAAAGAGATTAACCTTAACATAAAATTAATGCTGCAACCATCGGCCAAATCAGAAAACACATACCAATAGATAGAAACCATGCAAAAACAACTCCTCTCACGTAAACGCAGAAAACCTCGAGAAGAAAAACTAAAGAAACCAACTGAATAATGAAAATCTCTGGTTGCAACGATAAGTAGGAAAGCCGAAGCCCAAACAAATACTTACTCAAATTGTCCCCTTATTTTCTAATAAATATTTTTTTTTTCTTAGCATTTACCATGCCCTTCATAAGGTTTGATTAAGCCACCAAACATATGGTGATAACTGATAACGATTCCAGAGATAATAGGATCACGAGGCTTTGCGAAGGACATAGTTGAACAACTTAAACAAAATCAAATTTATGAACTAAATCAGATAAACATTTATCTAAAAAGAAACTAAACAAACCACATAACACTAATAGATTAGCAGGCAGTTAATAAAGGAAAGTTCTGTAAGAATACAATTAATTTTTGTAACAGGGTAGGTTTCACATTCAACGTCTATTTTTTTCTCTCACATTAAAATTGCTCTAAATAAAAATTCAACCTTTCCTTTTTTCTGCTAAAAATCGAAGGGAATTGATAAATAAGCTCCACATTTTGCTATTTAAGCTCCAAATCCTATTCTCAAGACATGTAAATTACATCATTATCCATAGTATGTAAGAAGCAATGCATATAAAGTATGGGTAATTATGGCAAAAAATTATAATTGGAGCTTCAACAGGTAAAGTTGGAGCTTATTTATCAATCCCAAATCGAAAACCCAACAGGAAATAACAAGAACAATCAATTGCCGCAAACTCCTAAAAATTTAACAAAGGAGCTCTATTGGCGATAAAATACATGCAAGCTCCCTACAAATACCCTATATTTCATACATTTACGTGCTTTATCTAGAGTGCGAAAGTATAAGACAACTGTCTCAAATAGTAAATAGCGGAAAGGTTGTAATACCTTTTCTTGGACAGATTCAGTTTTTCTCGAAACGAAGAATGTGATGGTGTATTTGGTTAGTCTGAGGGTTTTAAAACCAGCATGGAAGTCATGGGTAGATGTCTCATGTCTGCAATGGGGAAAGCCTAACGAAGAAATGCTTCATGGAGTATTAAGATAAAAAGAGAAAGGCGAGTAATAAAAGATGAGAATGAAGACAGAATAACTCGTTAGAAAATACATTTCATTACGGATATGATAGTAGAATTAAATAAGTTCACTTGAAATTGTATATTTATTTTTGGAAGATTTAATTATGTGCACTATTTAAGCTTTCTCTCATAGATTGTTGTAACTTTTGCGCTGTAGGACTGTGAGTTAACAACTACAAATATTAATATGTACTCCATGTCAGTTTTATATCAAATTCTATAGTCTGCTTATATTTAATAGCAGCATAAGTTTCCATAATTTATTTTATTATAAACATCATCTTTCAACTAGAGGTATACATAATACTAATGTAATCACCTTCAAATATATACTGTCTGCAGTAGCGGGAGACTTGTTTTCGCCTATTTTGATTTCATCGTTAAACTTTGATTCTGGGACTTCTTATTTCCCCACCAGAACGCCCTAAATCTATTTGCTCTTGCCTTGAATAACATAAGAACAACCTAACCAACACACTGATTACTTTGATATAGTTGCACAATCAGATCATCCATAAGATGATACCTGGAAAAAATGAAGTGTGTCAAGGCAGCTTCCGTTCAGTCCAACGATAATTTATCATTAACAAACAATGGGTTCTTGATGGCTACTTCTTTTAAGGAATTAAGAAGAGTGGTTTGCTACAGTGAGCAAACACAATTTATTGCTTCACATTCTCTTCTCAATCATTAAGGGCAAAACTCATATCATGAACATGACCAAATTTCCTCATTTGCTCGGTCACAGAAATCCAAACGCTCTCTAGTTCTGTAAACAAAGATGCCAGCTTAGTTTTAGAAGTAAATACATATAACTTCTGATCAACTTCGATTGAGCTAAAACCAGCACTCTTATGGAGTCCCTTCTCACCAAATCTCAACCTTAACTTTTTCACCTTATCCCACATTCCAGCTTCAGCATATATATTAAAAAGTGAAACATAAACAGAAGACTTGTCGGTCTCTAATGGCAAGAGTTTCTTAGCTACATCTTCAGCTAATTCGACTGATTTATATATTTTACATGCACTTAACAGAGCTCCCCATGTAGAAGCTCCAGGGTCCATAGGCATTTTATCTATCAAGGATAGAGCCTCACCGATCCTCCCTGCCCTACCTAACAGATCCACCATGCAAGCAAAGTGTTCCTCTTTTGCAACTATTCCATATTCACTACTCATTATATTGAAATATTTCCATCCTTCTTCAACCTTTCCCGAGTGGCTACAAGCTGAAAGAACTGAAACAAAAGTAACAGAGTTTGGTTGCTGGTTTTGAGATCTCATTTCATCGAAGAGATTAATTGCTTCAGAGTACATACCGTGTGCTCCAAGCCCATTGATCATTGCAGTCCAACTATAAACAGTTTTATGTGGCATAATATTAAAAACTGTGCTCGCCAATAATATACAACCACATTTAGCATACATGTCAACAAAAGAAGTATAGTTCACCATATCTAATTCAAGTCCATGTCTTAACATGTAACAATAAACACTCTTTCCTAGTTTCAACGACCCCATCTGTGAGCAAGCAAGAATAAGACCAGAGAATGTGACAGAATTTGGAGCTACAGCCTCTTGGAGCATCTGTCTAAACAACCTAAGAGCCTCCACACCTTTACCTAATTTCGCAAATCCAGCAACCATAGCAGTCCACGAAACTACATCCTTATCAGGTATTTGCTCAAATAATTTTAAACCTAAATCATAAAACCCACATTTCATATACGTATCTACAATTGATGTTAGCAAGCTAACGACAGAATTCGGAAACTTATTCTTAACAAGGTAACCATGACATGACTTTGCTTCTTTACCCGCCAACACATTTCCACATGCCTGAACAACCATTTCCAACAAAGACAAATCCATTTCCAAACCCGACATTCTCATTCTACGGAACAAGTCAAAAACTCTAAACTCCTCACAAAATCTAAGACACCCTTTCATCATACAACCCCAAACCACCACATTTTTCTCACAACAAACATCAAAAATCTTCTCCGCTTTATCCAAACACCCCATTTCAATATACAAATTAATAAGCCTAGGCACAACAAACTGATCACTCTCGAACCCCGACTTAACAACCAACCCGTGAACCGCCTCCCCATCTCGTAAACGCAACAACTCAGTACAAGCTTTAATCACAAACACCAAATTAAAACTATCAATCTCATCGATATCGCTCCTCATCATCTTATAAATCCTCAAAACATCACACGACTGATTCTTTTTAGAGTATCCTGAAAGAATAGTGTTCCAAGAGTAAAGATTCTTGTGGGTAATTTCATCAAACACTTTGTAGGCAATTGGGAGAAAACCCATTTCGATATACGCATTTGCGAGTTTCGAAGCGAAAAGAGACGAAGATCGAAGGCCATTAGTGATGATTTGGGCATGTAAAGGTTTGATTAGAATGAGAGTTTTCTTGAAGTGGAAGTAAGCGAGTAGGGTTTTGAAAATTGGTTGGTTAGTTATGGCGGGTATTTTGTTCCCTCCATGACCCAGCATTTTGCAGTTTTTGAAAATTAACGGTACACTAAAACAAACAGTATGACCTCGGTAAATAAATATCTATTATCAATTATCTATCTATTATTTATCTATACAAAGTACTAAACTATAATAACCGGAATAGGGTATAATTTGGTTCAACCTCTATTTTGGTTATTTTGGTTATCCCCCTATTTTGGTTATTCCCTCTCACAACCGTCGGATCTTCTTAATCAGATGATCAGAACCGTTAGATCAAAATATCAAAATAATGCACTAGGCAAGCTCCCAGGTTC
>PHNY01081227.1:0-10885 GCA_003724115.2 Anethum foeniculum
TTAACTCCTGATATCACAAGTACTGATATCATATGTCCTGACTTCAGTAAGTACTGGTTGGTTGAACAAGTCCTGATTTGTTCCTGTTTAATAAGATCTAAACACAAATCATATTAGACATAACATATCAAATATATCTAACACTATATTAGTAAAAAAAAACGCTATATAAATTGGACGGTAAAAACTTATCACTTGTAGATTTTGGTTCGATTTTCAATACGACATAAATATGAATGAGTAATACTAGGTAACCGAAATTGTTACCTAAAAATTGCTCCTGAATGACGTGGCAAAGATGATGTGGCAGAATGAAAAAATTTAGTGGGGAAGGTCGGTGTGAATGCATGGGGTTCATCTCATTATAACCAATAAAACTAAAACACTTATTATTTGAGAATTTTTTTGAGAACCATTTTGAATACGTAGTATTTTCCATATGAATTTAATCGACAGACCTGACTGATCTAACGTCGGTGATTCTGATTATTCCATTGATTTGACGTGGCATGGTCAATTCGCATCCAGCACCGTGTATCACATCGCATCGCACGCACAATTATTATAACCATACCTTAGTTTAGAGATTAATGATCATTTAAAAATTCAACAATTTGATGTGTTTACGTGAATATAATTTCAAATTAATACTAGAGCTTTAAACGAAAGAAAACAATGTAGTCCTAATATTGCGGACGAGAACAACAAGAAACGTATTACTACATGATTGAGAATGCATTTATATTTCAAGCTTTAAATATACGACTTTATGTAAATGATTTTGTTTTCGTTTTCAAAGCAAGCCCAATTTCGACGACATCTTGCTTTTTTTTTTTTTTTTTTATTATCAAAATTTTACATAACTACAGTTGATCAATTATTTTTCAATATAAATTACTTTTTCAAATTTAAAAACTTATAATTTGAAAATATGATAAATCAAACAGACACTAGATAATTATAAATTGAATTTAACTTGTAAATTACTCCACAAATATATAATTAAAATTAAAACGAAAAATAAATACGAAATTCGATTTAGTTGTTGAAGGATGTTGAATTTAAAACTTTCCATAGGACAGGAGTCAATAAATTTGTACTGCATGGATGTATATATGTGTATGCAGAGATATGGATAATTCATTCACTCAAATTGTTTATCTCCTTTTGTTGTTTGAAGTATTCCAGAGAGACTTGAAGCTAAAAATATGGAAGAAGTAAGAAATGGAAGTAGCATGCCACATATTTTGTTAAGAGGAGGAAAAAGAAAGAGTGGTTATAGCCATGGCTTTTCTTTTTCTCAAATCCAAACACTCTCTTCTATCTTTCAAGCTTTTATGCCTTTTGACCTCTCCTCCAACAACTCAGGACCTCAACCTCCCCTCCCAGATGAGGTATATATATTCTTAAAGAAAACCCTTTTCAAATTCATTTCAGTGTGTGTGTGTAGCATGTCATGTTTACTTTTCAACATATGTGGTCTAATCTTATTTTTATGTTTTGTCAAAGTTCTTATCCATATTTGGTTTTGAGGAAAGTTGTTATCTTGCATGATTTGTGTTTGTGTAGGTTGCGGAGACAATGAACAAGACACTATTACCAGAAGCTATGATGTTGATCAAATTAACACTCAGTTTACTTTCAACAAGACTGGGATCTTTATTGCTATGTGGATTTGTGTGTCTGGATTGGAGTTGGCCCTTCATTTTCAGGTTTTCGGAATTACCATTGAACAAAAGAGAGGGGATTCTTTTCAAATGGTCATCTCACACTAATTTTCCGATGCCACTGCGCTTAGTATTCGCCCTGTTAAAGGCCTACTGCTGCTACACTGCTTTCTCTTGGGTAATTTTCACTGCATAAATTTTACTCCCTCGTTTTAACACTATTTCACAAAATATCGAATTATGCCGTTCTAAAATCTATTGAAATTTATTACATGAATATACATCGAAGCTTAATACATAAATTTTAATACAAGTGCTGCTTTGAGTATGTGGATTAATCGAATTGTATCCTTGTCATTTTCGGGTTTTGTCTCTGTAAATTGGAATCGTATTTTAGATAGTGTCAAATGTCAAACGTTACCAGGCCAAGATGGGCGTCATGTATAAAAGAGAAAACAAGTTAAAAACAGTTTGCTGCCGTCCCGTCCACCCACGTTATGATTATGATGCCTTTGTCTTCTTTGTATGATACAATAGAACTTTGTGGTGAGTGACCACCTAAACCTGTAATTCCCCATGTTTCTACTCTTTTTTGGACATGGGTGAACTCATGAATCAATTTACATACTAGGGGGGACAAATATATCCGGCTGGCCCAATACTCCACTCTTAAAATTGGATTCTTCATATAAATTTAAGTATTTTACTCACGGCAGGATAATCTAAATTAACAAAGTAGAATTGTTAGAATAACATATCTCCTAGGAAATCATATGACGATATGTAATAAACTGAGAGAAAAAACAAAAAAACTGCATACAAGTAAAAATGTGTAGCTTTTTTCTTTAACCGGGACATTAATTTTGTTGCAGACTGATGAAAATTCCATAACTCCAGCATATGAGGCAATTGGATACCATGTAGATAGTGAAGAAAATGTGACCAGCTCACAAAAAGAGAGACCTCTAGAAAATGGTATTATAGAATCCAAGGATTGTAATGGCCCAAGTTTCATCAAGTCTCTTAAACAAAAAGGCCTAGAAGTGACTGAAGATGCGACGTTGTTTCGGATCAAATGTGATGTTGTGATTGTAGGCTCTGGTTGTGGAGGAGGAGTTGCAGCTGCACTTCTTGCAAGTTCTGGTCAAAAGGTGGTGGTTCTTGAAAAAGGGAACTATTTTGTGGCTCAAGACTACTCTCTGATTGAAGGACCATCAAATAATGAGCTATATGAAAAGGGAGGTTTGTTATCATCAGATAATGGTAGAGTTGTTATAAAAGCAGGATCAACAGTTGGAGGAGGGACAGCTGTGAACTGGAGTGCTACTCTTAGAACACCAGACGATGTGCTTAAGGATTGGTCCAAGTCTCAGAAGCTTCCATTATTTGGAAGCTCCGAGTATCAAGATGCAATGGATGCTGTGAGCACGAGACTTGGTGTGACATATAATTGTCCAGAGGAAGGGTTTTCGAATAAAGTTATTCGAACAGGGTGTGAAAATCTTGGGTTGAAGGTTGAGAGGATTCCACGGAATTCACCAGAAGATCATTATTGTGGTTCTTGTTCTTATGGTTGTAAGAAAGGACTTAAAAGAGGGGCCGATACTACATGGCTTGTAGATGCTGTTCAAAATGGGGCAGTAATTTTAACTGGTGTAAAAGCTGAGAGATTTATATTAAAGGAAGACAAGAATGGTGGTGGTAAGAAGAGATGCTTGGGAGTCATGGCCAATGTTGTTGGCAAGAACATAACTAAGAAGCTGCAAATTGAGGCTCGCGTAACAGTTTCTTCTTGTGGAGCTCTTTCAACACCGCCGCTGATGATTTCGAGTGGATTGAAAAACAAAAATATTGGTAGGAATCTTCATCTTCATCCTGTCATATTTGCTTGGGGATATTTTCCAGAACATACTTCAACAATTGAAGGGAAGAGTTATGAAGGAGGGATTCTTACTACACTTCACAAGGTGGTGTCTGAGGATTCTAGAGTTCAATCTATTATTGAATCTGCTACAACAGGACCTGCAACATTTGCTGCAATATATCCTTGGACTTCAGGGCTTGACATGAAGGATAAGATGGAAAAATTTGCTAGAACTGCAGTTTTATTCAGTCTAGTGAGGGATCAAAGTTCAGGGGAAGTGAGATCAGAAGGTAGGGTTTCGTATGATATCAACAAACACGATGAAGAAATTCTTAAACACGGATTGCGACGAGTCTTAAAGATCATGATTGAAGCAGGAGCTGTTGAAGTAGGCACTTTTCGGAATGATGGGCAGAGGATGAAATGTGAAGGGATTAAGAGTGAAGATGTGGAGGAGTTCTTGGATGGCGTGGCAGCGGATGGAGGGCCAAAGTCGAACAGAGAACATTGGGCTGTATATGCATCTGCACATCAAATGGGGAGTTGCAAAATGGGTGTCAATGATGAAGTAGGTGCAGTCGATGAATATGGAGAAAGTTGGGAAGCAAAAGGCTTGTTTGTTATTGATGGAAGTGTATTACCAAGTGCAGTCGGAGTTAATCCTATGCTTACTATTTATTCTACTGCTTACTGCATCTCTAAAAAGCTGGCAGAGTCTATGAAGAAAGAAGAAACGAGAATATAGTATAAATAATTTAATTTTTTTGTATAAAAGAGCAAAGTTCTGTCATAAAGACGGATGCCAAATAAATCACTGTAATACGATATATAATCAGTGCTACATCGTACTGTGGTTTTATAATAATAGTTACATGTACTTGAGTCATCCTACATATTAAAAGCCGACTTGTATATACACTTCGACATATATGCATAATATATATGAAACATCTCCCCCTTGTATAGTAAAACAAGGTATATTTTATTGGTGAAGTAAAGTATTAAACAATCTTAGATATATCATGATACCCTGTCATTTGGAAACTAGGCAAGTTAAATAAATGAAACTGATTTTCGTTTAGCTATACTTGAATATCCAAAATGCAAGGGTTTCAACATTCTTGACACGCTGTAACTTCAACATCCGGCTACTGATAACACTCGGTAATCGGAATACGTGGAACAAGAATACAAGAATGTTTTGACACCATTAATCTGTTTTATTTTACGACTGGTAGACCTATCACAATCAATTTTTCAACTGAATTCAGTAACATCCAGTAAAAAAAGTGGACCACAATGATGGGAGTTTAGTCGGGCAAGAAAACACATTTGCTCATGGTATATTTTTAATGTTATTAAACATTAGCCGGCAATAGTCTTCTAATTATCTAGGTAATGAATTCACAAAAATCTTCCAAATCGAGCAGAAGAATCACCGAGATTCACAGAACTCAACCTCAACTAGCAGATGCTTTAACTGCCTTTTCAGCGGCATCATCCAGATCCTCTGCTGTGATCAATGTCATACCACTTTCCTGAAGAAATCAAGAAAACTTGTATTAATTGGTTTAATTTTTACTCCTTTTTCAGCTGATACATGTGGAAGCTCCAGTTTCAATTATCTCAGAAATCATTGAAAAATATTACCTTCAGAATCCTCTTTCCTTGGTCAACGTTGGTGCCCTCAAGACGGACAACAACTGGTACCTTCAAAGCAACCTTTAACAAAAAACACATGATTCAAGTAGTACAAGTGAGGGATGAAAAATACAGGATTACAATTTAAATGATAGAAAAGATGAAAATTATATAAAGCATGATGTTGAAGCACAGAGTAGCTATTGTCCTTGTGTTACCTCTAACTAATGCGTGATTGTTACAGCACATTACAACTATAATGTCATCTATTAAGACTGTAGATTCAAGTGTGAAAGCTTTCCCTAATAGAAGTTTGTCATATAATCATTACTTGTTACAAGTAAAACATCCAAGTAGTAACATCACCCTAAAGGTCAAATTACCATTCACAATGAAATAATGATTCACAACCAACTTAGTTAACTATTATTAATTAAGCTAACGAGTATAGAAACATTCAATGACATGTAGTGAAAAATATATTTCAGAATTTTGTAAGTCCACCAAAATCAATTTCATTCAACACACCTGTTTGGCAGCATTGACAATTCCACTTGCTATGACATCACACTTCATTATTCCTCCAAATATATTGACCAGAATTGCTTTAACTTTGTCATCTGCTGTCAATATTTTAAAAGCCTCCACAACCTACCCAAAAGAATCAGGAAGGTCAAGCAGAAATAGATATGGCCGGAGAATAACAATAACAGCAAATATTCAATTGAGCAAAACTTAAGATGACCCAGAAAAAATAAAACCATCAGAGCTAGATGCATTATTCTCCAGTCTGCAATGAGTACATGGCCTAGTCGCATACAAAGCAAAAGTACAAATTACCTGGCCTTCAGAAGCATTCCCTCCTACATCCAGAAAATTGGCAGGGGTTCCACCATGTAACTTAATTATATCCATGGTTGCCATAGCCAGACCAGCGCCATTCACCATGCATCCGATTTGTCCATCTAAACCAATGTAGTTCAAATCTGCTTTCGCGGCAGCAACCTTCCCAGAAAAACAAAAGCATTGTCAGTTCCATGACAGTCAATACAAAACTGTAAAATCATATTCCCACTGCTGTTAAGCGGGGGAACAGAGATGTTGGTTTTACAATCTTGCACAAGCTTAAACTACCAATACCTCTTTCTCTAAAATCAATTTAAAAAGGGAACAAAAAAATGAACAAGAGATGTTGGTTTTACAATCTTGCACAAGCTTAAACTACCAATAACTCGTTCTCTAAAATCAATTTAAAAAGGGAACAAAAAATGAACAAAGAAGATAACTTGTCCACTTTTTTCTAATACAATCATGCATTAGCAGCACCTAAGATACATATGTACAAGGGAATACTAACACCATACCTCACGGGGATCTTCCTGAGATGGATCACGAAGAGCAAAAATCTCTTTCTGCCGAAAGTAAGCATTGTCATCAAAGTTCAATTTGGCATCAGCAGCTACCAGCTTGTTATCTGAAGTCTCGGCAAGGGGATTAATCTGTCGATATATTACTGGCTTAGTAACACATACAATAATACAAAGTTTCATATCAATCATGATTACTGAGAACAGAATGCATACTTCCAACATGGTGCAGTCACAATCACAAAAGAGTTGATATAACTTTTTCACTTGCTCCATGGATTCCTTTTTGTCAGACACTTTGGGAGCCAAGCCATCTACAACTTTGGCAGCATCTTCATCTGTGATTCCTTTGAAAACATCAATAGGTACCTGCATAACAAATAGCGTTAAGTCCAAGTTAAAACAACAAAGAACAAGATACCTGGAGAGAGAGAGAGAGAGAGAGAGAGAGAGGCACAGAGAATATTGAGTTGCGTAAAATGGTAAAAGCACCTTTATTATCATATCTGGAAATTTCTCAGCAAGGTCTTCAATACTGGTTCCTCCTTTTTGACATGCAATTATAAGCTGAAGAAAAAAATCCATAAATGACCTTTGTTAGCAAAATGAGCTACACATGTTAAATTTTGCATAGGTAACAAGCAAAGAGTGTGTACATATAATGAATATACTAAATGATTCAATGATACATGATCTACACCAAAAGAAAAGAAAAATATAATGTCGCTAACAAGTATGAGAGCAGTAACGGATACTTTAAGGCAGGAACTGGATAAAAGACATTTTTTTCACTATTATAAGAAAAAAATACATTAGAAAATATGGTAGGAGCATCTTGAAAACTAATTCATGTGAATAGAGAAACTTAACAAGTAGTAAAACTATGTTCATAAACTCCAACCACAAAAACTCTGCTAAACCTAGTGAAACATTGCGTTAATTTCACATGACAGCACCAAAATTTACAATCAAATGTTCGTCACTTTCAATCACAATAACGCGTAATGTTGCAGCCCAACTTTTTACATGGGAAAAAGTGCAGCAAGGTAATGGATGGATGATGTAGTTCAAATGAAAGATGCAAATTCCTAAGACCTTCATTTTTTTATTGTTATTTGTATTTAAAGGTAATAGAGTAAAACCTTAAAGCATATGATATACATTAAGCAACTTCCTAGCAAACCCTAACTGTGCAACAGAATATAGTGCATAACTGATTTAGCAAGTTATTTCTCTCTAGCCTATATTTTCCACATTCCTGGAATCTAATATGTATATACTAAAGCAAAGTATAAATTTGAAAACCACCATAACAAAGACATCAAAAATGTATATATGCGCATTCTCCATCATCAGGATTCAGGAGTAACCAACTTCATATTAACAAGTATGGACTCTTCAGATGAATGGAGTGAAGACATGATCAATGCTAAGACAAAGTGTAGATATATAAAGCCCTTTTCGCAGGTGTAGTATAATATGACTACTCATTCTCGCTTGTGAGTTCTGTAACCTTCGAGCACACATGCAACTAACTTTTGTATGCGACATGCATAATTAAAATTTATATGCACTGAGAAGCTTCTTTATATACTAATAATGTGATTAGGAAGCTTACTGGACCGGCAGTAGTGCGGTCAAGCATGATAGCGAAGTACATCTCATTCACAAGGGACACCTTTTCACACAAGTAGATCTGCACAAGGGGAAAAAGTAATAATCATTCATCTAGGTTGTTAATTATACCATTGACTTCCACAATCTTGTTTCAGGACATCTAATTATAGAACTTAAAACGACAGAAACTTCTTTTTACAGAATAACCGAGAGTCAGTTGGCTAATGAGTGACATCATATCGAGTGCATGATGCCATAGAACTGTATTGATTAATTGCATTGGAACTTTATGCTTGCATCAAATTGTCACACAAGTACTATTGTATAACTCACCAATAACTAGATACTTGGATTTTAATAAAAGTTCAGTTTCCTTTCTGCTTAGTGAACATATAATCATAATCCAAAATTATAGTGGACTGATATTACTCGAGCACATTTAAAAAAGAAAATATAAAGATAAAGATATAAGAAAAGTTGGATAGACCTATTTTTAAAAATCCAAAATCTTTGTGAATTCTAACATACATGTCAACACAAGTGTGCTAAATATAATGGTTAGACTCAAATTCATGAGCACAAAAATTATATCAACATCTATACAAATGATAAAAATGCAAGTATAGCATTAGTAAAGCAACAACTTAAAAAGTACTGATTAAGAATAAGAATTACCTTGTTGACAACTTTGCCTTGTGGGCCAGTTTGTTTAGTAACAAGTGTTTGGCCAAGCATCTTCCCTGTAAATAACAAAATTTAACCAAGTCACACACACACTAATATATCAATATACTAAAAGATCTCATGAATTGTCAATGACGACTCCAGGTATTTATGAAAATGAGCCTCTAATTTTACACAAGTTTAAAGAGGGTTATGCATGTTACGCAATCCATTCACACAACAAAGTTGTGAACAAGAACAAAATTGCATGTGCGTCCTGAATTGCACACAAAAGCTGTAATTATGGTTTTCCTTGTGCCTAGATAAAAGAACATTCTTCATCTGATTCGGACCACAGAGGATTTCTTGTTTTAAGGGGATAATAATTAATACCAGCTGTTTCTTCAACCTTGTCGGCCTTCACGATGTGAACACCACCCTGAAAGCCATTTTTAAAAGTTCCAAGGCCCCTTCCACCAGCAAGGATTTGACTTTTAACCACCAACTGCAATATCGACAAAGTCAGTATAATCTCTAATTTGCGCTCAGAAACAAACTTTATGTAAAATGACAATAAAATATAGTAGGAAACTAGGAATACATTATAATAACCGCCTCGACCAAGAAAAATAGAAGGTAGAAAATTAAAAAAGACGACCAATGTAGAAAATTAAAAAAGACGACCAATTCAAGCATTTAAGCTTTATATAGGCTTCTTATCTATTCTAATCAGTCGAAACATGCCTAGCTGCTCCCACAGCTTAAACATACGGACTTCGTAGTCTCCAATTCAACATAATAAAACATCACAAAATTAAGACCCACGCGTACACACCTTTTACATATTCCCCAATTTTTTCAATACAATAACTAAATATATGAGTGTACACCATTCTAAATTTGAAATAAGGAGCCTTATACTACCTCGCTTTCGTTGGGGAACATATCCTTGACGACCTTTTTAACTTCGTCAAGCGAGGAAGCAGCAGCACCTCTGGGAACATTCACTCCATGTTTCCCCATCAATTCAGCACCCTGTTAATGAATATAATAAAATTAGATTAATTAATACCTTTTCTCCCTGTGTCACAATATAACAGATACAGTATATTTTTAACCTCAATAAAATTAATAAAATTATCCGGTCCCAATGTTATAAATTCATAGAGTTCTCACTGCACACATGTATCAATATGCGTATATATGCTGAATAGATCTATATAAACAATATGAAAATTGGCATCAGTGATATATATGTGGAGAGTGAGGGGGGAGAGAGAGAGAGAGAGAGAGAGAGAGAGAGAGAGAGAGAGAGAGATGGGAGAGACCTGATATTCGTGAATATTGAGACGGCGGAGCTGCTGTTGCTGCCATTTTCCGGCGACGGAGAGAGATTTAGAAGCGAGCTTGTTGAGTAATCCTCGCACCATGGTGTGTATAAGTGTTAGTGCGATTTGATATGAATGAATTGAAAACCCTAGACGACGACGACGATCTGCGAATGCGAATATATAATACGTACAGATCCTATATGTATCCTTCGATTTCTTTCTTCTTTTTATAAGCACACAGGAGAATATATTTACCAAAATAATGATTTCCATCTGTCTAATTCTGACTATTCAAATCAAATTAATAATAGTACAACGATAGTCTTTTCTCAAAATATAAAAATAACTTTAGTGAAATTTTGTAATTCTGGACAATACAGATAAAAAATAATAAAAATATCATTTAGTGAAAATGATTCTAAAAATAATAGCTCGTCATCCTTTATTATAATTAATATATATATATATATATATACATATATTCCCCAATCAATCAGAAAATTTTGAATTATTTTAGATTAGATAGTACTCCTAAATTTTAGATTAATCATATAATATTAAAAAAAATTCATATTCAACATTTTTATCCTACTATACTAACCGCAATTATTTAATAATCAATATACTTATATAAAGGAGAAGACGGAGGCGTTTATGTGGCGCCTCTCAGATCGTCCCGAATAATTTTCGAATTTTCTCAATTTTTTGAATTAATAAGTATCAAAAATTATAATT
>PHNY01081229.1:2703-13641 GCA_003724115.2 Anethum foeniculum
TCTCTTGACAACAATATAACTTCAATAAATTGGTAACCAAGGGTGTCATGCCACATAAGATTTGACAAAAGATCCTAAGTGTACAATTAGACATCTATCATCTTTGTACGACTCTTTTCACTATTAGAGGATAGGTGTACCAGTACCTTTTTCTTGCTAAAAACAAAAACAGAACTTATATGTCAATTAATTAGGACTTTCGTTTACTTCCGTTTGTCACTATTTGCAAAGGCATGCCCCGGAGCATATTTATGTATTTTTGTCTACGTACATCTTGATGTTCTTCCATTCGTATTATTCTTTCGTTTGGGTCACATATGCATTAAAAAATTTTCAAGTTCAACATTATTCGAATCAAATTTTAATATTGGCGGGGTCCGAATTGAACTTATTTTATTTGGCCTTTAGGACACAAGTCTGAGTTTTATCTGCACCAGATTAATCAATTATATGTGTGTTTAATACTCCTTCTGTTCAATAAGATGTTAACATTTGAAATACAAGATTCGGACACTTATCTTAAGTTGCTTGTAAAATATAGTTTGAAAACAAATTTTTACAATTTTTTTTTTGAATAAAAATTTTATATCAGAAAAAAAGAATTTTAAAAAGAAATTTTGGAACTATACTTTACATGCACCTTAAAATGCGTGTCGAGTCTTCTATTTCAAATATTAATAACATGTTGTAATGGTGTGAGTATAAATTAGGCGCTCTCCTGCCCACACAACATGTCTACATGCAAGATTTAGATTTCAAGAAATTTATAAAATTTTAAATTTATTATAAAATATTTATCTGGGAATTCTCATAAAATATATTAATATTAATCGGACGTCGTTTTCAGTAAGTTTCATAAATTTTATTAAATATGAACTTTAGCTTATTTGATTTACTCAATTCTACTTTGAATGAATTGTTATCTAAAAATTCATTATAAAATCATATTTCAAGATCGGCAATTTTAAGTTAATATGAATTAATATAGTTAAATAACATAAAACTAGGACAATATGCCGCGCTTCGTGGCGACAATATATTAATATTTTTTTAAAAAATTATTAAATATAACGATACAACAGCTTTTTAATATATTTTTTTGACTATATTAAATATAAAATAACAAATATAAATTACTTAAATTTAAATATTAAATAATATCTTTTATAATTAAATAGGCTCGATAAAAACGAACCTCTAAAACTAACTGATCCATAGCATCTTCCGGACAAAAAGTTTTGTACTCTAAAACTAACTTATCCATAACATCCTCCATTTTTCCTAGAACAAAAGGCCGCATTCTAAAATTATAAAATAAATCAAGCATTCTAAAATCATAAAACCAAT
Source organism: Anethum foeniculum (assembly GCA_003724115.2). Taxonomy (NCBI): domain Eukaryota; kingdom Viridiplantae; phylum Streptophyta; class Magnoliopsida; order Apiales; family Apiaceae; genus Anethum; species Anethum foeniculum. The sequence continues at coordinate 4,051 of PHNY01081229.1, forward strand.
CAAACAATAACATACACTTAAAGACTTAACAAAACAATTAGTGACAAAATATGCAATAATAAAGTTTGAAACACAAGTGCTAATGAAATTAACAAACATAAATTACTTAAATTTAAATATTAAATTATACCTATAATTAAATAGCTTTAATAATAAAATGAACATCTAAAACTAATCGATCCACAACATCCTCCGTTCTTCCTAGGCAAAAGGTTGCATTCGAAAAATCATAAAATCAATCAAGCATTCTAAAATTATAAAATCAATCAAATAATACCATACATTTAAAGGCTTAATAAAACAAACAGTGACACAACTCTCATAACATGCAAAATAAAGTTTGAAATATAAGCGCTAATGAAAAATCATGATAATAATTTGATCTTTTTTCAAGCCAAACGATTTAAACTTAAGTATATATAAGATTATTTATTTCCTTTTTAAACTATATTTTAGGAAAGTATTAAGATAAGAACTGTGACTTAAAAAGAAAGTTTTAGCGAATAATAATCTGATAGAGAAGTTTTAGGAAATTTATTAACATAGTTATTTGAATTAAGGAAAATATTGAAGAGAAAATTAGGTAATTAACTTTTGACTTAAAAATAAAGTTTGAAACAACAATAATATGGTAGAAAAATTTTAGAAGAAAAATAAGATGATAATTTGAGTTAAGTGGAAAGTTTGTTGATATAGTAAAGCAATTTTAGAATAATATATTAAAAAGTTAATTTCAGTTAAGAGGAAAGTTTAGGAGAATATAATGTAATTAAAATTTTCTCTATTTATTAATTCAAAAATTTAAGATAATTAGAAAAATCAAACAAACCGATTTGAAAGGCGCCACATAAACGCCCCAATCTTCTTCTTTATATAAGTATATTGATTACTTTAACTTCGTCTCACAACACGTCTTACATTTTCTTATTAAAAATAATTTAAAATTGGAAAGAAAATGAGTTATGAAGAAATTAAATTGACTGAAATAATTTTTTAAAAAAATTATTCGACTTAAATATCAAACATAAAATATTAAATGGGGAATCAATCCCACTTTTTTTTAATCATCATAATAAATCTTCTAAATGTACAAAACTGTGTATTTTAAATTAATTATTTATATCTTTAATGAAATAAAATCTAAAACTTTTTAATAAAGTATGATTCTCATTATTTTATAACTTTAATATCACTATAATTTTGTAATTTTCACTCACTCATTATGCCCCAACATAAGTTTTTGTATAAATTCAATATATTTAATTAAATTAAAAAAAAATAAAATTCAAAATTCATACTAAAAATTGATTTTCATATTTTCATATTTTATTTTCTTCTCAATTTAACTTAATCTAATTATATTCAAGATAAAATATTTCAACATAATAATTCAAGATAAAGGCAACAAAGAATATCATCTAAATAGTAAAAGTATCAAAAGAGAAAAAATAAATAATATCTCTTGAAATGTAAATATGTATCTGTAACACCCCAGTCCCACATCGGTAAGAAATGTGACTTCTATTCAGTTTATAAGGCAAAGTACTACTACTAGTTGCACCAATAAATCATGACCTTTTGGGGTCTATAGTGGGTTTGTTATTTACCCAAGTTGGCTGCATTTGGGCCAGTAGACTTCGGTTTATTTTCGGACTCTGAATCGGGATTTAACGCGGTTTTTGAAAAAGGCTCGGGATTTGACCCGGGTTGTCACATATGGTATCAGAGACAACTCTCGAAAGCTTGATGCTTCAAGTTGCCGCAGGTGGGGATATGAAGGCTGTTGGTATTATCCCACAATGGCAAGAGGTCTGGAGGGGTGGGGACACGAAAGCAGCCGGTATTATCCCACAATGGCTAGGGAGGAACGATCTTGGACCTATGGACAGTCTGTTCAAGCTTGACGAGGACGTCAAGAGTACAAGTGGGGAGTTTGTAACACCTCAGTCCTCCATCGATAAAAAATGAGACTTCTGTTCAGTTTATAAGGCAAAGTACTACTACTAGTTGTACCAACAAATCATGATTTTTTGGGAGCCTGTGGTCGGCTTGTTATTACCCAAGTTGGCCGCATTTAGGCCAGTGGACTTCGGTTTATTTTCGGACTCGGAATCGGGACTTGACCCGATTTTCGAAAAAGACTCGGGATTTGACCCAGTTTGTCACAGTACCTTTGTACTTTCGTACCATTAGTGAAAAACTCGAGCACCAAGGAGAACACTCTAATGTCATCTCCCGATTCAATTCATTGTCACCCTGAAAAAAAATAAGAAAAAAAAAACTAACTGCAAAATAAGTTTTTACACTATAATTAAAGATCCCTTATAGGGCATCCTTATTTTGAGTAATTAGTGGAACTCTATCGTCTAATTTATTATTTCATTGGCATCTCTTATATTCATATAAATATAATATTCAAAGAAATAAAAAACACAAATTTAACCTATAAGCTTTACTTCTACAACCAATACGACACGAAAAATATGAAAAATGACGAATAGAAGAAAAAAATTTCGTACTTGACTTAGAATTCCTTTACATCTTAATCATTTTTCATATTTGAATTTAGGAAATAACTACTATTTATCTACTCATCGGATCTGTAATTACAAATAAATATAGTTTATAAACCAATATATATACACACACACACACACACACGGTAATACAATTTTTCATTATCAGAAGACACAATAATTAAAATGAATTTCACTGAAGTTCGAGAACAAATTAACACGAACCCGATAATCAGATTTAATATAAGCCTAATATGAACAGATGAACAATAATATTTGATTCGGGTTAGACTCAATGAAAAATCATTAGATTTATGGTAGAAAATTTATATGCATACCTTAGTTTGGCGGAGAAACGGAAGTTTGGGTCAATGGCTGCGGATGGTAGAAATAGAAAGCGATTCAAAAATTAGAGTTAAGAAAAAGGAGGATATAATACATAGTTTTGAATTTGAATTATTAACGTAAGATATGGATCTGTGATTGATATGATAGGTGTGAGGATTATTTTTTTTAAATATTTATTAAATAGAAAAAATGCTTTAGATGTATTAATTTCTTTTAAAAATTAGTTCAAAATAGCTAAACGACACGACCCGTGAATTTTTTTTTATTTGCATGACTACTTCTTTAGTACTAATTAAGAATATATAGATTTATTCATAAATGATAATATAGGTTTAAAATTGATATTAAGTATGAACATATAGATTTATATATAGATTTACACATGTGTATGAAGTGTATTTAATTTTTGTATGTATACAAATACACATAACAACAATTTCATGATTGATTTTTTTTTCTAAGATATTTTTGTTTGAATCGAGTTTTCAAAAGTAGATTATTATTATTATTTGCTTTAGTAAATCTGTTACTAAACCGCACTCGATCATAACAGATTTTTCAAATATTGGCATGAATCAGATCAAAACCTATGGATGCATTAGACTTACTTAAAACAAGTGGTAATTTTGTAACCGTTGCCATATGACAAGTCGTACAAACATGAGATACAAACATGAGATGGTACTGAATTCACGTCATTCTTAAGTTTAGAGATTGACATAATTTTGTACAGTGGCGCATGACCAAGTCTATAATGCCAGATCACATAATCCTTTACATAACCAGTAATATGAGATTGAATATTATGACCTTTTTTCATAGTCTGACTAATAGTATAAACCATTCTTCAACCAATCAATGCCCTTTACTTCCTTTGTGACTGAATGCATTCTTAAAAAATTTTGTGGTTTAAATATTATCTGACAATCATTATCTTGTGCCAGTTTTTGAATCTAAAGAAGAATAGAAAATTACGGGTTGAACTTTTTAACACACATCATACACCCTTTGGTTTCAATCCATTTTTCAATTGCACATTACTAACGTGTGATCACAGTATCACATGTAGGCAATTTTATCGTATACTGAAAAAGAGATGGTTGAACTTTTGTGAGCAAGCTCAAAGTTGCTGTCATATGGTCTGTAACACCCAAATTCATTATCCCATCTCTAATACTTGTTGTCATCATATTAGCTGCACAATTCACCATACCAGAAGATGGATTGCCAAGATAACTTTCTTCTTCCTTCTTTAAAGGCATCATTCTCAATAACCATTCTGATTGTTTTGTGGTTATAGTCGAACTCTCAATTCTACATGCACATTTCATCTTCACTTTGAACAATTACAGAATTAACCATTCCACCATCAGAATTTCCAAAATTTCTAAATTTAACAAAACTGTTACCAGGCTTCTGAAAATTCTTCTTATACTTATTATATCTCTTTGGATATCCAGTTATAATCCAACATATATCCTTAGTATAACCTCTACCATCACATTTAGCATACTTTTTAGATTCATTATTATTATTATTATTATTATTATTATTATTATTATTATTATTATTATTATTATTATTATTATTATTATTATTATTATTACTTATTTTTTTTATACATTACTACAATCTCACGACAATGAGTCTGATTCAACTTAAGAGTTTCTCTTTGAGTCTATTTATGTTGAATAATAGAACAAGTCATTTCAACACTAGGTAAGGGCACCATCAACAGTATTTGACTTATTTGCCATATTCATCATCCAAACCATTCAAAAATTGAAATAGCTTTGTCAATTATTTTTGCTCATCAAGAACCTTCAACATCTCACTTTCTTCCTATTTTAAAGTGCTAATAACAGGAAAAATATTCATGTATTCTAATTCTTCTCAAACTATACTTATAGTAGTGTAATACTCTATAAGCGAAATATAATTTTGTTTCATACTAAACAGATCTTTACTTAATTTATATTTTCTTGGACAATTAGTAACTTAAAATTGTTTATCAAGCAATTGCCACACATCACAAGCTAAATTAATGAACACTATAGATTTTTTAGTCGTACCTGAAATATTATTATGAATCCAAGAAATTATCATATTGTTGCAATTATCCCACTATACTGCATCGAAAAAATCTATCGTGCTACATTTCTCAATTTCAGTAACAAATCCTAGTTTTCGCTTCGATGATTATTTAATTTTCATTGCACTCTTCTAGATTATATGGTCTCCTGCTCATTACAATTTGAACGCATTAATCAACGTCGATCCATCACTCTGATATAGAAACGACTACTTTTGCATATCCGTAGAAGAAAATATTTTACATGACGCCATTGTTAAGCGTTGAAAACTTGATTTGTGTGTTTTAAACACTAAAAAAATACCCAGCCGACTTTCAATCATACAAGTAAGCGTGTACATTTCAACTTGAATAGATTAAAAATGATAGATTTGATAGCGTAGAAACATGTAAAGTCATCGATGAAATTAAGGAAATGAAATATTTACAACCATCATTACTCAAGATGTATCTATAGTTCTTCCTTTTATTGAATCTATTACCTAGTTTATATACACTACACTTAATCAGGACATAAATTTTAACAAACTCAATTTATGTAATGATTAAATTACCCTTAACATTATATGAAGAATGACCTCTATGCTCCTTGATTGTAGTGTTGTTGACCTTTAATTATTGTAGATTGATTTCATAAACCTTTCTCTTAAATTAGAGTAAATGGTATTCTTATGATTTACAATATAATTCTTAACAGTTTGATAACCCAAATCGTTATTCCATAGCAATTCTAAGATTTATGTCAATTTAAAATTAAGTATGTCATTTTAGGAAGTCTGAAATTGAGATCCTAATATTAAATTCCAATATCATATTAAGTGATTAATTTTGCTAAAATTCAAGATGTAAAGAATATATTAAAATATGATTTACGTGTGTATGTATGTAATGATCTACGTGATTTAGAATGAAATATTTATTCAATAGGGATATTAGATTTTGGATGAACAAGTAGTAACGAATTTTATTATATTCGATTAATATATATTTATGTATCATATTATTACTTATACTTTGTTAACAAAGGTCACATTTCAACTAGTATAATATTCTTAACATAAAATGTGTTATTAATAGGGTTCAGTATAGATACTTGCGAACTGTTTGATATAAAAATTAAAATTTTGGCTAGATTTATGTTTGATTTCTAAAGGAATTAAATATGAATATGATTTTATAATATAAATCATAAATCTACTAAATAGAAGAGTTTGTCGTGAACTAGTTCGCCAAAAAAATAGGTCTTTAATCAAAAATTTGAGAATAAACTGATGAAGACGAAATTCTCCCGTATATCTATGATGATGATTATACTATATAATATGTGCTCATAGTGATAATCATATAATATTCACGGTTCTCCACTCGTTAAATTGGTTCTCTTATATACCATTATCGAGCGCTTTACATTTTCAAGTATCTAAACAGTAACCGATTACATTTCGAGATTTTATCTCAAAACTCAAATTTGATTATAAATAACAACTTAAAATAAAGTTTTGGAATAACTTCTATTTGATATATATACATCTGTATAAATATAAATACACTCATTTTTACTTATTTTTATATTTTCTAAAATCCGTTCTTACTTTTATGTTAGAAGCTTCGTGAAACAATTACCATTCTCTAATATTATTGTACAATTTTTTTTTATCAATAAGTACGTCATATTTCGAGGTAGAGGAGATGAAATAAAAAATGATCATGATGAACCGAACATTATCAACATTGTTCTCGTTAGAAAATATAAAGAAATAAAAAAACTCATGGGCAACAGCAAAGAACTCCTCAACAATTAAAAATTTGGTTATCTTCGTATTGTGAGGAGATAAAGAATGCACATGCTTCAGAGGCTAGAGGGCATACGGGTGGAGAACTTTCTTTTGGGGCCAAGCGGAAGTGGAAATCAATAATGTCTCACTCTTTGTTGACGCGTCAATCTCTACAATGTCAGAGAGAGTAGTTTAGGAGCTGTAATCTATTCAGCAAATAAGAGGATTCATGCAACTCTTTCAAAACCACTTGAAGGCACCTTATCGGTTTTGCTAGCAGAGACGTTAGCCTTGCTGGCACGGCTACAATGGGCCCAACATATTGGTCTACCGATAAAACTGATTTCAACGGACTTGTTGTCCCTGGTTCAGATTTTAAAGAATAATAATGAATACCACAATGAGCTATGTGTATTCCTATCTGACATAAGAATGCTAATACGGAGTTTTTCTGATGCATATCTCTCATGTTAGTCGTAAGTATAACTTTGTGGCCCATAATTTGGCTAAATATGCTCTACAGATAGAGGATGGGGTTTCATGGATGGACGAAACCCCTCATTAAGCTGGGAATTATAGGAAAATGTGGTGGAAAGAAATAAAGGACCTCATAAAAAGATTTTGTGAAGCCTTTGAGAATTCGTAAGTATATAATATTTATTATGTATCTTTATTACTTTAACATGGTGGACGACTCTGCACTTATTTGAATTGCTATAAGGTCTATGTTAATATGATTACATCTACTATGCATGCATTTTTATGTTCTCCAAACTTAATCGGTGTTATATTCAGAAATGCTAAGGCTGTGACTGGACTAGAGCTGACTAGTTACCGTCGGTGGAACCGTTTTCTTGAGGTATACTTTGTAGTACAAACTTATTTTGTTGTAGGTCATTAACATTTTTTTTCATTTATTTACCCAAGTTAGTATATTGTTCCTGAATAGATGAGCATAAATTTTTCATTTCATTCGTGGAAATTATATTGGCTTTTCACAATTTAATAACTAAGATAAAAAAAATCTGAGATTTGTATTTTATTTTTTGTATTAAGATTAAGTATTTTTTAATTTCGCAAGTAATTTGAAATCTATGTATTCATCTTGGAAGTGGGCAAATTACAACTCACGGATATAGCCTTATAGGCTATAGGGGTGGTTGTTTTCTCTTAAATATTTATATACTTTATACACAATGGATCTATTCTGGGAACAACATGATATGTTACTCTAGCGGATTAGCCTACTAAAAAATGTCATGGTTAAGTTAAGTAAAATTGTATCATTAGTGAGCAGTGATCCTCTTAGTGCTTTATCGGCAAACTTCATATGTCAAGTTTGAATTTTCAACTACAGACACTTTGTCTTGTTCTAGAGTTCACTTTTTGTGGTTCTTTTATGTAGTATGATATAATCGACATGTTAGTAGTTTGATTATGTAAACATTTCATTCGTCAGAATTTTACAGAACCTGTACAGTAGAGCCTCCAACTGATTCTCTTAAGCAAGGTCTTCAGTACAGCGCTGAATGGTTGTTCACTTACCAGCTGCTGTGCAACCCTCCCAAATTCAAGGGCCTTGATGTTCCTTTCTCAAATCATTTTCTTATACTACATTTTAAGACAAAACATGTCTGATTCTATCGTCAGTAGTGAAAAAATTCTTAGTCAGTATATAATTTACAATAGCAGATGTTTTATTACTTGGAAATTTATATCTATATCATAAGTTTTTATGCCTTCAACTACTTATTGAAATTGAAATTATTAAATATCTTAGAGTTAAACATGAAAAATCCAGATCTTGGGTAGAACTTATTTTTAGTGTTTGTGCCCTAGGGACAACATTGATATGTTTTTAGTATAATACATTTGGATTATTAATGTTAATGTTCTATCGATTATTCCTTTATAATTTATTCCATCTTAATTTACTGCGATATAAATGTTAGATTAATAAATATCCTTGTAATATGATATACATTATATATCTCTAAGTACATGACTTAGAAATGAGATTATGAGAATAATATCAATATTCCCAAATATCCCTAGTCGAGCATTATTATTAAGGGAGAATAATAATGCATTAAGACTGGTGTATTTGTTGACTGATGGTCACATCTCATTGATCATAGGTATAGTGATACTAAAGTCAAAAACTCAAGCACATGTAAATATAAATAAATACATGATGTTGGATACACTCATATGTGAGATTCTTCATGTCTATTGTGTCATAAGTAATACTCACAGTGATAATGATGTAATGGTCCTTAGACTTGAAGTCATTATATTTCTATATGAGAATTATATACTTTGATTACATTAAAAGTTACCTTTGATCGGGTAATGATAAAAGTGTATCTCGGGTATATTATGAATCGTATAAGAAATATGAATGATCTAGAAAGGATTTAACCCTCCTATTTTAGGAGTGATATTATTGGCCACTTGTGTGAGTTAGACTATTAAATGCGTGATGGCACTCAAATTTTGATTTGATATGATAGTCTACTCATTGATCAAGGAAACCTGGATTTTACTATAAAGAGGATGACACATAACATGCCTCGAGTTTAATCTATAATATGTGGTTAAATGGATTATATTAATTGTACATTATTCACAAAAGGTTTAATCGATCACCGATTTAGTTATTATTACTTAGGTAGCAATGATGTATTACTGGATGCCGCTCTTTGTTTATAATTTTAATATGAGATATTAAAATTATTACCAACGTAATAATAACCTAAAGGGTCGCACAAGGAATGCTTGGAGGAATATTTAATTTAAATCCAGATTTAAATTAAATAAGTAATTTTGAATTATTTATTATTAATTGAGTGAGACTTAA
>PHNY01081243.1:8050-23324 GCA_003724115.2 Anethum foeniculum
TCCCATTAGGCCCAATTCATCTATTTTGGGCTTCGAGCTATTTATTATTTATCAGACATAATTAATGCATCATTAATTATGTCCCTAGGGTTATAATTTTTCCCTATCAAGTAGTAATAAGTTTGTACCATCTTCATGCTCGGGTTTGTTGCTCCTTAACTGCTTACCGTTTTGTTATTTGTGGATTATGTTCCATTTAATATCTTTACTGTAAAAATTTAAGTTGCTTATATAAGATTTCATTTGTACTTAAGGTCGGACAACATGTTGTGCTACAAACCCTACTAATGACCGATAAATATTACATACAACACCGAGAAGAGAACCCTTTTCAAATATTACCAATTCAATTAATAGTTCATTGACAAGGAGAAGTAAGGACAAGGGTAAGGCACTACACGCAACTTATTTGATGACGAGTTTAATCTGACCTTAGTGCAGAGGAATATCATGATCAACTAGGTATGTGTAGCTTTTGTTTCCTTTTGATTTAATGTGGAAGACATGCTTGCAAACTAAATCACTTCTAATTTTGAAGAAGAGTCCATAATTGGTCATGGAGTAGATGATGGTGATGGGACTGATGACTGTAATGGTAAAAAATTCTACCGCATAAATAATTATATGTTTTCAATATTTATATTATATAATATGATATATATGGACTGTTAACAGATGAATTCTGCATAAAGGAACCCTGGGGTGATGACATATTTTATGAAGATGGTCCTTCCATATTAAACGTAAATGCATAAAAAGGTTGTCATTCCGCATGAATATGCTTTATTAAATTCAAGAAAAATGTAAGCACCCAGTATAAAAAAATACATTGAAAGAAAGATTTAGGAAACAAAACTCAAGTCTTCATCATGAAAAAACTAAGCTTGATTGGACAGGCGCTGCCTAGACTAAGTAAGTCTATATTGCTTTAATTTTTAGAGAATCTGAAAATGTTGATACTTTAAAACATGGATGACATGCTACATGTTATGTTCTTGTTGTAATTCTTCATGTAAAAATATGACAATCTTACAAATAGAAATCTATAGGAAGATTAATGAATTGACAAGATGTTAATTCCCTATTCAGATATGCTAAATAGGTCATCCTTTAAGAACATTGAGTCATTGATGTATCTAAACTAGTTTCACCTTCTAGTAAATGACCGAGGTGTAATCTATAGAGAAACATATCTACTGTCAAGTGACGACCGGCAGCAAATATTTAATACCCTCAAAGATGTAAGCATTGAATAGGAAAGTCATAGAAGATTATCTGAAGAATGCTCAGGACTTTAAATAGCTGGTTTGCAACATATGAGAGAATTACTCACCGAGGTGGGCAATTGGGCATGAGACAATTACTACACACTGATTAGTAAGGAATATAGAGGATAGTGCAACTAACATACAAAGAAATAATGAGAGGATCCGCACGATCACTACAGTAAGAAGCTAACAATATACGAAGAGATTAAGGACATAAAATCGTACATTCAAATTACATTTGGCTTAGTTAAATAGTTCATACATTAGAAGTTTACTATATTTTTATAGGTTACTACGTTTCCTCAATGAAGAAACTTAGCTTCAAGGTAAAGAATCTAGAATAAAAGTATTAAACATAAGCACCCTGCAAATAAAAGCACAAGCCCTTAACCCCGATTTAGTTTATTTGGTAAAGGTACTAAATATTACTTGAACAATTTAAGGCTCTAGAAAGCTCCATTACTTTTCTCGCGCCATGTATACGTAACAAACAAACCTTCACAAAGATGTACGGAATCCCACATTTTTGTCTTTCCCAAGGATGTGGATTGTCGTAAGTAATGTTTTAAGGAGGAGTCTGTTCGTAGTTGTGCTGATTCAGTATGCGAACACTTAAGGGAAGAAGGATGCTGAGATGCTTTGCATCCTTCGTGTACTTACTAATATTGTAAATTGCATCGATATCAGCAGATCATTGCTATTCATTAAAATACATATCATATGCAATAACTACTTTCCAGTTTCAAAAAGTTTGTCTCGGTATGAAATTTATGCATATGCATTGAAAATGAATGCTAGTATCAGAATTTTAAATTAAAAAAGAATAAGGACATTCAGATAATTTTTTTTGGATGACTGCATCAATTTAAAGACTAAAAATACAAAGAATAACAGAACTACAAAACTGAAATTATGATGATGCCTTTTGATAAATGCCACTTGGTCACTATGAGCACTGCTTGAATAAAATTTAACATCATAAAGTTAGTAAATTTTACAAAATTTTCCTATCACAGGGAAGCGCTGAAGGTATGACTGAACATTTTGTCACAGCTTAACGGGAACCATTTTAATGAAGAAAAAAAACAAGCTCTCTACCATGCACCTTTGCTATTACTAAACTCTGTGCATCAGCTATTATCCTCACCCTAAATGACAATTAATATGCCAAACAATTGTATAGAAAATTCAATTTAAAGAAGAACTCAGCCATGTCAAATAATCTACTTTTAAAACTCCAAATAATTTTCAAAGACTTGCATAGAATAGAACGCATGGACATTAATAACATTAAAATAAATTATAAATGTACTCTAAACTTTCCAAAATATATATCATTTTTAAGTCTTTCGACTACCACCCCATAATACTAATTCTAGATAGTTTGTACCATAGCAAATGGGACTGCAGAAGCTATCATGTTCTATAGTTAAAGGCTAAAATTTATAAAGATTATAACCCCTTTCATGAAGTTTCCTATACAACGCCACTAAAATTCTAGGATTTACGAAATAGGTAATCAAGGTGTCAAGAAAATGCAATTGTTGATAATTGTCATCATCATGTATGAAAGCTTTAACAATCTTGTAGCTTCTTTGTTTGAAATTGGTATTCATCCATAAAGTCTCCTTGAGACGCCTATAACAGTTAGCGATGAATTTGACCAACAAACCTCCTTCAACCCACTTCTCCTCGTCAACATTTCCTCCATAGTTACGACACAGTAGAGACCTACTTTGATCCGCTAGAGTGTGTATATAGGTCGAGACTTGATCTAGCATTTAAGCTTCCTTCTTAATGTGAAAATTTCGCACTTCTTCTAAAGGATGGTACCCATGAATCTGTCACTCCCATGTATTTGTGTACAATTGAGTCTTGGTACATTCTGTCATAGCTCCATAAACCTTCTTAGCAAGCTCATCGGACTGATTAGAAATCATCGTGGATAGCTTCACAAACGATAACAACCTGCTCTCCCACTTTCCGAGGCACGGATGTTCCCGACAAAAATTCAACTTCCCATTCTTGAGAGCCATACGAAAATCCTGCCACTCACCATCCAAACGCTGCTTCCCCAATATGCTTGAAAATGATAAGCATAACCGCATTGTTACGCTTAGGAGGGGTATTCGTGTGATGATGTTTGTCTGGATGAGTAACCTTACGAATAATCTTCACTTTAGTGTCTTGATCATAATCACTATGCAGCAAGGAATTTTTGTAAAGGTGTTGAGCTGGTAAGACGAAAACATAATTCTCAATCATATTTAAACCAAGGTGCTCCTCAGAACCTACTTCGATGTGAGCATTAATTCCTCGCGTTAACCTACATAGAAGTAGGTTCTGAGGAGCACCTTGGTTTAAATATGATTGAGAATTATGTTGTTGTCTTACCAGCTCAATACCCTTACAAAATTTCCTTGTTGTATAGTGATTATGGTCAAGACATTAAAGTGAAGATTATTCGTAAGTTTACTCATCCAGACAAACATCCTCACATAGATACCCCTCCTAAGCGTAACAATGCGGTTATGCTTATCATTTTCAAGCATATATTGGAGGAGCAACGTTTGGATGGTGAGTGGCAGGATTTTCGTATGGCACTTAAGAATGGGAAGTTGAATTATTGTCGGGAACATTCGTGCCTCAGAGAGTGGGAGAGCAGGTTGTTATCATTTGTGAAGCTATCCACGATGATTTCTAATCGGTCCGATGAGCTTGCTAAGATGGTTTACGGAGCTATGATAGAATGTACCAAGACTTAATTGTACACAAATACATGGGATCAACAGATTTATAGGTACCATCCTTTAAAAGAAGTGTGAAATTTTCACATTAAGAAGGAAGCTGAAATGCTAGATCAACTCTCGACCTATATACACATTCCAGCGGATCAAAGTAGGTCTCGACAGTGTCGTAACTATGGAGGAAATGTTGATGAGGAGAAGTGGGTTGAAGGAGGTTTGTTGGTCAAATTCATTTCTAACTATTATAGGATTCTCACAGAGACTTTGTAGATGAATACCAATTTCAAATAAAGAAGCTAAAAGATTGATGAAGCTTTTATACATGATGATGACAATTATCGACAATTGCGTTTTCTTGACACCTTGATTACCTATTTCTTATATCCTGGACTTTTAGTGGCATTGTATAGGAAACTCCATAAAAGGGGTTACGATCTTTAGAAATTTCAGCCTTTAACTTTAGAACATGATAGCTTCTGTAGTAACATTTGCTAAGGTACAAACTACTTGGAATTAGTATTATAGGATGGTAGTCGAATGACTTAAAACTGATATATATTTTGGAAAGGGTTAGAATACATTTATATAGGACTAAAATCAATCACGTCGACAACCATAGAATTCAAGCATTCTTCCTTTTTATAGTAGAAAGATACAAGCTTTATATAACAATGAATAATCAAGGGGCAATAGTGAAATGTTTACATCAAAATCACAATAAATCCATAATTTTCTGAGCAGAAAGATAACCAATCATCGTAATCATAAGTGAAATTCACATATAACATCATTCCACAACCATAGAATTCAAGTATTCTTCTTTCTCGTTATAGTAAAAATATAAAAGCTTTACATAAAATGAATAATCAAGGGGCAGTGGTGAAATATTTACCTCAAAATCTCAATGAATCCATAATTTTCTTAGCAGAAAGATAATCCACCAAATCATATGCATGTTTCACAGGAAATATGAAAAGATGTGAAATTTGTATATAAAATTACAATTAATTTAAGAAAAATTCAATTAAAATTGAGAAATGAAATACGATATAGGACTAAAATCAATCACGTCGAAAACCATAGAATTCAAGCATTCTTCCTTGTTGTTATAGTAGAAAGATACAAGCTTTATATAAAAATGAATAATCAAGGGGCATCAGTAAAATGTTGACATCAAAATCACAATAAATCCATAATTTTCTGAACTGAAAAATAATAAATCATCCTAATCATATGCATGTTTCACAAGGAATATGAAAAGATGTGAAATTTTTATATAAAATCACAATTAATTCAAAAAAATATCAATTATAATCGGACAAAAGAAAAATGAAAGATTGAAAATGAAATAGGACTAACCTAGTGAGTCAGATATCTGAGGGAATGAATCCAAGCAGCATGAAACAGAGTGAAATTTTCTGGTTGATAATTTATAAGATAATCTATTTATTGTAGCATAATTATTAAAATAACTATAACAATAACAGGGTTTCAAAATAAAGCCTCTTCCACCAACGATCGAACTGAGCTTCGACATGATTCTCTAATTTTACAACAATGGGTTTTATATGGACAAACAACGCTCACGTTTTCATCGTATATCCTGTATCTATGTGTATGTATATGATACGAGTTAGGCACCTGGACCTAGTTTTTGGAGCAAGTCCAGTGGACGAGCCCAAGTCCACTTTATTATATTAAATTCAATTTAACGTATAATTCCAAATAAAATAAAAACTTATAATTAAAATGCATTACTTAATTTAAAAAAATTACAAGAAAAAGATAATTAAAAATATGATTATTAAATAAAATACATTGCATAATTAAAAAAAAATATTATGAGAACAAGATATATAACACATTACATTCCAAACAAATTAACCATTATTATGGAACCTTGAGATATGCTCAACTAAATCGGACTATAGTTTATGTCACGGATTTTGAAAATTTTCTCGATATACCTTTTATAAGGGATTAAAGGTTCTTCCCCTAAATTTCGAGGTGGTAAGCCATTTTTATTATCTGAACATTATAGTTTTCATCTTATTTTTCTTTTAAAATATCCAAAAATGTAAGTACTTGAATATTCTATTAGAGCATCTGTACCATTTGTGAAATCGGAACATGAAGTATGCACATACACATATCCATGGTTTGTGAGTGCAAAAAACCAAGACTGTTTATTTAGAACATATATTACAGTGTAAGAGATAAGTATTTTAAATTAATGGGGAAGAAACATTCATTGTAACAATTCGTATTGTCTAAGTTGGTAGTTGACGCAGTAAGAGCTCAAGAATATTTACATACTGGTCATCTGCGGTGTTTCACCTCCACATTGACATTTAATCTCAGAACTATTGGGAGTTACGAAAAAAAATACTATTTTAAAAGGGTGCCTCCGCCGGCCCCACAACTATTTATAGAAATGTTTATTCAGTTCAAAGATCATTAAAATCTCTAACGCTAAAAATAGTTACAAATTAGAAGGAATACCTACTTCCGCAATTTATAGCACATCTAAACGATGAATTGGATGGCGTATATCGAAAAAACATGATAAAATCTTCAATTGGTAATAGAAGATGCAACAATCAGAACCACAATTTAAGCCGAAGAATTTATGTCCTAGGATTCCAAAAGAGTTAAGAAAACATTATAATGGAAGAGGTATTAAATCTTTGCTATCTAGACCAGATACAAGAAAGTCAAAATCTACTATTTAAATTTCATACAGGCAAGTACCCTGCTTGCTCCATCATGAGAAATGCACATATTTTCTAAAGTAATCCTTTATTTGGCATATACATACATAAAATTAAAGACCAACATTTGAGTTTAAAATGATCTATAATTGGTGGTATTTCATACTACATATTGCTATATTAACTATGATTAACTATAAAAGATGATTTGTCTTCATAGTAAACATTTGGAATCATCTAACCTAGTTCATTATAAGAATTGTAGTTTTCCAGAGATGCAAGTATATACAGAGACAAAGGAAATTTAAAATTTTATGCAGGTATATATAGAGACAAAGGAAATTTAAAATTTTGACTTTTACCCGGTACTACAGTGGAAGTACACATTTGTACTTTTGACGACTAACAATTCTTTTTAGAAAAGGCAAATGGTTCAAAAGGAACCATTGTTGTAATAAGAACAATTAAAAAGGAGATAATGAATCTAAACAATAACAAGTTTCCAATTTTCTTTTGCCCACCAGATTTGTAAGTCCAGTTGTTTATATTGCTCTTGACTACTTAAATTTAAACAACAACACTTTCAAAGCAAAATCATTGAACAATTCCAACCCAACTATTTCTTTTGAGTAAATGTTCCTAAAATACAGAAACCATTGAATTTGGAAGGCAAGTGTCCTTTTCTGAAGGAGGAAGGCCGATGCCCTTATGGGTTGGCCTGTAGATTTATTGGTACACATAAAGCTGAGTCTGGAACAATCAATACTTGAACGAGGGAATCTGAGACTAACAGATTAACGAGGGAATCAATACTGGAACATCAGACAAGCGACGATGGCAATATATCAAATTCATTCCAACCACAACTAAACAGACTACTTAAACTCTAAACAACAACACTTTCAAAGCAATATCAATGACCAATATCACAAATTACAAAACACAATTTGAGGGGAAGTAGGGAAGATTACCAATATAATTGGAATTGGAATTTTGCAGAGCAAACAGAAAGAGCGATTTGCTGGGTTGATCGATTCTTCCGACCCTCTGTCTCTGTCCAAGCTTGTGTAATATAATATAACCGAGTTGGTTTAACTGTATTAAGGTTATTCTGGTCCTTTCACGCACATTTTTTTGCAACGTTTTACCCTTGTTGTTCTGCATTACTATTCTATCTATATTATAGTGTATGTTACGCACATTTATAATATTCTTTTTGTTCATTTTAGGAGGTAGCATTTACTACTCCTTCCATACAATATATGAAACATGTGAAAGGTTTGTTGTAACTGTAAGTATATATTGTAGTTAATAGTCCTTCGCATGATCGGTTTAATATACAGCAGTCGAAGAGTAGTAATAAGTTTGGACCATCTTCATGCTCGGGTTTGTTGCTCCTTAACTGCATACCGTTTGTTATTTGTGGATTATGTTCCATTACTACCTTTACAGTAATAATTTAAGTTGCTTATATAAGATTTCATTTGCACTTAAGGTTGGACAACAAGTTGTGCTACAAACCCTACTAATGACCGACAAATATTACATAAAACACCGAGAAGAGAAACCTTTTCAAATATTACCAATTCAATTAATAGTCACTGACAAGGGAAAGTAAGGACAAGGGTAAGGCACCATTAGTTTATAAGGACTCATCACACAACTTATTTGATGATGAGTTTAATCCTACAATTGACCTCAGTGCAGAGGAATATCTTGATCAACCATGTATGTGTAGCTTTTGTTTGCTGTTGATTTAATGTGGAAGACATGCTTGCAAACTAAATCACTTTTAATTTTGTAGAAGAGTCCATAATTGGTCATGGAGTAGAAGATGGTGACGGGATTGATGACTGTAATGGTAAAAAACTCTACCTCATAAATAATTATTTGTTTTTAATATTTATATTATATAATATGACATATATGGACTTTTAACAGATGAATTCTGCATATAGGAACCCAAACATGTTTCATGAAGATGGTCCTTCCATATCAAGAGGAAATAGAAGAATGCATAAAAAGGTTGTCATTCCACATGAATATGCTTCATTGGGCGGTCCAGATATCAGGTGCGGACACTGTGGTGCCCAGATGTGGAAGGAAGAATGTGTAAATAAGAATGTAACGAAAGGGACTCCACTTTTTTCTCTTTGTTGCAAGAAAGGAGAAGTGAAATTCCCACCCGCTCAGCCCACGCCCCCGTATCTACTTGGACTACATAGTGATAAAGTTAGAGGCCCTGCTTTCCAAAGATGTATAAGGTTGTACAACAACATGTTTTCATTTACCTCTTCCGGTGAAAATGTTGATCATTCCATAAATTTTGGTAGAGGCTCCTACATTTATAGGTTGAATGGACAGAATTATCATGTGTTTGGTTCGTTAATACCCAATGATGGTGATACTCCAAAGTTTTGTCAACTATATATCTATGATACTGTTAATGAAGTTAATAATAGACTTCGGTGGGTTAACGATGCTGATCAGACTAAGGTGGATGCTGATGTAGTTCAGGGGCTTATTGAAATGTTGGATGAAAGCAATGAATTATGTCAGTGTTTTCGGATGGCCCGTGATCTTTTAAAAAATAATGATATTATTAAATTAAAGTTGAGCTGAAGGTATGTCGTGTGCAAAATGGTCGAGAGAATCACATATCAGCCTCTGATGATGTAGCTGGATTAATGGTAGGAGGTACTGACACAACTACTGCTAACCGTGACATTATTGTACATCCTAAAATGGAACGGTCGCAACGTGTCTCCTACATTCATCCGAAGCTCATGGCTCTTCAATGCCCTCTTCTATTCCCAAATGGGGAAGACAGATACCATAATATTATACCGTTTAAAAGAGCTGATCCATCATCAACTAAAGAGCGTGATATGATTTCAATGATAGATTATTATGCTTATAGATTTCAAGTTAGACGTCATGAAGGTTTAAACATTTTCTGTCTTTTTCAAACCAATGCTGAAGCATCTATGTGATTTCCATAAATCAATCAATAAACATATTCTGTTAGTAATGTATTTTACTTATAATTTCAAGAATGACGGCTCGGTTAGGTGGTCGTCTTTTCTAGTAGTACGTTGTTAATGCCTTTTCCGATAGTGAGCAAACTAGATTGTACTGGTTTCGCAAAAATCAAACCATCTTAAGGATATGAATTATATCATCATATTTGTGATTCTGTTCAGATACCTCAGAATGTATTTTACTTATAATTCCAATACCTCAAATGTTGGTCAAAGAGTAATTCTTCTAGCCAGTTACGTTGGATCAAAGCGTTATATGCAACAAAACTTCCAAGATACGCTTGCTGTATGCCATCACATTGGACATCTAGATATTTTCCTCGCAATGACATGCAACCCTCTATGGAAAATGATGTCCTATCTTCCTGGGTGTGAATCACAGAACTGCCCAGACATTATTTCTAGAGTATTTAAAATGAAACTCGATCAAATGACAGATGACATCAAAAAGAATTCCTATTTTGGGAAGAGTGTTGGAAGTAAGTTTTTTAGGTTTTCTCTTCTTTAACATTTTATAATTTCAACCAGAGATTCATTAATCATTGTGTCATTTTCTTATGTTAGTTATGTACAGTGTTAAGTTCCAGAAACGAGGTCTTCCTCACGTACATATGTTGATTTGGCTTGATAGTGATTCGAAAAATTACCTTAAGAATAATGTGGACAAATTTGTGTCAGCGGAAATAACTGATCCTGAAAAAGACCTGGTTGGGTATGCTGCTGTCACAGCTTACATGATTTATGGTCTTTGTGGATTGCAGAACCCAAAATCTCCTTGCATGAAGGCAATGAAATGTACACGACATTTTTCCGAAAAGTATGTACTCTTTTGGGAATTGTAAATATTTTTATTATTTACTATAGATTCACAAAGTAACCATTGAATTTTCTGACATATTTATATCTAGTAGAAATTAGGTATTGTGCAGGGACTATACTCAAGTTCAACTTATAATCACCATCGCCCAACAACAAATGAACAAATGAAATGATCATAGTAGATAACGGACAACAATGTTTATCTACTATTCAAACTTTTATGTAAGTTTTTTCAACGGAGTTATGTAATATAAACAAGTTGTGTTTTATAATTTCATATTTTTAAGCTTCATCATCTACGAGGGTATTACGTATAAATACTTAGTTTTACATCTGGAGGATAAACAAAAAATTGAAGAACCGCTTTAGTTGAGATGTGAGCAATGACATGTATTGGTGTGTATATGTGGGCTCCCACTCATTTCTAGAATAGAAATGTATTGGAGTTGCAAAAATGGTACAGCCGAGTTCGAGTTTGCATTTCTGGTATAGCTGGAAAGTTTTTGATTTGTCCCTACTATAAACTCCATTGTGGCGTTTATACGTATAAATGCCATTTGCAATGGAGTTCATAGTAGAGACAAATTTCTTCCATTTTAATTTGCTAAAATAATGGTTTTTGTGATATTACGATATGGTAAGTGTCATGTTTGGTGGATAAAAAAAGAATTTTGAAACGATTAATGTATTTTTATTTCGTTTGGATATTAACATATTTTTTTCGTACTTCGATAGTAGCTAAAATAACCGGAATAATAATAATATGTGCAACTATGTAATTTGAGGTCCGAAAATGCATGGCGAACACAAATTTCGTAAAAGGTAGTTCGTGGAGGCATGTTTACGAGATTATGAAACATGTCTGCAAATATTTTATTTCCATTTTTTTTGTTCCGTTTGCAAGTATTAACAACCTACTTCGATACGAGCCAAAAAAAAAATCAAAATTCTAATATGTAAAACTTTGCTATTTTTAGGACCGAAAATGACTTGACGAACACAATTTTAGCTGCTGAAACAACTTTATCATTGAAATAAAGTGATTGGACTATTCATATTTATTTCTGTCATTGAAATAACCCCTATCCACTTAGATTTTATTTTCATCCACTTAGATTTTGCTTTAGATTACAACTTATCCCCTGAGATTGAAAATATTTCATTTGTAATAATCCGGTACTTGTTTATAAATAGACCTTCTTTTCTGTCAATAATCATACAACAATTACTCACATTCTTCATTAACTCTAAAGTCATTTAGGTAGTAATCGATAAGGGGAGGAGGCCAATGAGTTCTGGTTCGAGTGGGAGCGCAAGACAAGATTATCAGCATCCAATGGAAGATAAAAGAAGCATTAAGGCAAGAAATGACAAAGCTGATCTGGAAGCGCAAGAGCAACATGGATGGAATATGTTCTACAAGAAAATGCGCAAGTATACAAATAGAAAGAACAGAAGGGGTAAAGATTGGGTTCCAACTGAACAAGAGGTTGAGGACGAGGCGGAAAGAGATCCAGCTGTGAGAAAGCTATGGCAGGAAAAGCTTGATCGTTTAATTAGAACGAGGAACCTGACATATGAGGAGCTACTCGAAGGACAATCTGAAATTCGTGAGGAGTATAATGCATTACAGAAGAAAATTGATGAGGAATAGGAAAAATAATGGTGGGATGAGTGGAATAAACAGGACTGATATATCATTTTCATTTTTCTGTATGTGTGATGTTTGATCTTTGAATGTAATGTTTGCAATTTAATTTTCTGTATGTATGACGTTTGATATTTTAATGTAATGTTTGCATTTTCATTTTCTATATGTGTGACGTTTGATCTTTGAATGTAATGTTTGCATTTTCATTTTCTGTTTGTGTGACCTTTGATAATTTCATGTACTGTTATTTTATTCTTAGAAATTTCATTATTACGAGAACATCACACATATTTATTGATATTTGATCTTTACGATAAAATATTTTATTGAAATAAAGAAACATAGAGTTACATTTTATTGAAAATACAATAAGACTACATTGTTCGTAGTAAATCAAAGTCATTCTTCGAACATGTAACCATCAGACAGATAATCAGGATTCTGTAGTAGGCTTTGTTTCTGTACTTCGGTAAGCTGTCTCCCACTTGCACGAACTGAATCTTGTGCCAATTGATACATATAATGACGACTTCTACGCAACAACATTCTGTTATTCTCGTGCCTAATGTACGACACAGCGCCACCCAATTATCGCTTAAATTCCGACCAACTACATTCCTCGGGATCGGGATATAGGCCAATTGAATCACGACAGGGAACCCTTAACCCCATATCAAGGAGGTCATGTCTTAAACGATCCGATTCGAGACGTCGATATGCCCACTCTCGACACAGGCCCGAAAAATACTCCTGTGGATCGCTTTCGATAAGATTTTGATAATTGTCATCTCTTTCTTGAGCAACCACCTGTCGTTTGTGTTGTCCATCTTAAGTATTAAATGGAAATTTCGTGAATGAATTGTTACTGGAATGAATTAACCCAATGACGCATTTATAGGAAGGTCGTAGTGAATGTGTTATCTTCAGCAGTGCTCCACATGTGAAACACTAAAACGATTCCATTATTAAAGCACTTAAAGGAGGATTCCACTGATAAAACACTGAAATGATTCATCAGTGCTCCACATGTGAAACACTAAAAGATTCCACTAATAAAGCACTTAAAGATTTCCACTAATAAAGCACTGAAATGATTCATAAGTGGTCCACATGTGAAACACTGAAACGATTCCACTGAAAATGCACATAAACCATTCCACTGAAAAAAACTAAAATAATGAAATAAAGATACAAAGCATTACATTTCATTGGGAGGCAAACACAACATTACAACAATAGTACAACACGTAAGCAATTGATAACAATACATAAACATGTAATAAATAGGTGATAAAGACTGCATTCTTCGTCGTAAATCAAATTCATTCATATGACATGTAACCATCGGACAGATAATTTGGATTTTATGATAACAAGTGCTTCTGTGCCTCTATAAGTTCTCTTCTGCTAGCAAGAACAGAATCTTGCGCCAGTTGAAACATATAATGACGACCTCTACGCATCAACATTGTGTTATTTTTCTGCCTTATGCATGCCACAGCGTTAACCACTTTTTACTTAAATTGTGGCCAGGGTAGAATTTCATCACGAGAGGGATACATGCCAAATGAATAAGGAAATGGAACCCTTACGCTCATAACAATAAGGTCTTGCCTCAATTGTAGGGACTCTTTAGCTCGATATGCCCATTCTCGCTGCACGCCGATAAAATACTCCTTCGGGTCGCTTACCCTAAGACTACGATAATCGTCATCTCTTTCTTTGAGCAACCAAATGTGATTTGTTGAATATGACATTTTAAATGAAAACTGTGGACTTTAGCAATGTATATATTTATAGAAGATAAGGCAAATGCAAAGTTTTTGCAATAATTCAAAGAAAGGTTGTAATTAATGTGTTATCTTTATTATCGGTAGCCCAAATGTAAAGCAATGAAGTAACAATAAATGAAAGTGAAAATTGAAAGTGAAAGTTGTAAAATAATTCTACTGATAAAGCACTGAAACGATTCCACTGATAAAGCACTGAAACGATTCCTGTGCATTCACGGGGCCATAGATGAAGCAATAACATAAACTGACAAAGATGTAACTTTTAAAATCTTTTAAGAACTTTGCATGTGCCTAGTCTTAGTGCATTCACGGACTCATTTTTTGTGTGTATAAATACCGTTTTGCAGTATTCATTTGTAACTTAAGTTCTTACAAACACATACTTGGTTACATATATTGTGAAGGAGAGACAAGAAATGTGCTTTTGTGGTGTAGAACCCGAGATAATTAATATCTGGACCGACCAAAATGCCGGTAGGCGCTGGGAACAATGTGTTACCAGAAAGTGTGGTTATTTTGTTTGGCTCGACGAGCCGCTAACTAGACTTGTCTTGGATGCTGTTGAGGAGCTGTTCAGGGAGATGAGCATGAAGCAGTATGAATAGAAAATGGATATGTCGACCTATTACCACGAGAGGTTGGCTAAGATTCGCGCAGAAATTATGAAGGTGCAGGATCTGGAAGTCACTGTCAACCACCATGACAATGCAGTAATTTAAGGGTCGTGTTATCGCAACCTATTAATGTCTTTGTTTGTATTGTTTAGTTACCTATTATTGTAATGTGTTGTAGTGCTATCTGAATTCGCATTGTATTGTGTTTAGTAGGTAATGTATTGTACTTCTCTTCGAATTGGTATTGTTATGTTATTGTTTGTAACTTGTTCTCCAGTATTGTAATGTGCAGTATTGGTTACCAAATTATTAATGTAATGTTACTTTAACGTGAGTATGCTTGATCAAAAATAGGGAAAAAAATCATGTTGCTTTTTTCGAAAAAGAATCAGTTCATGAAGACAGCTTCTTCGTACCACCAATCATCCCCATTTCATCACAAATTTAAAGAAGAACAAATTAATAAGAAATGAAATTACACATTAAAAACCAAATCAACACAACTTCTGTGAACGTGCTGAACGTTTACATTGAAATGAAATTACTAAGCAGATTTTAGAACTCTTAAACATAGTTTGGGAAGCATAGCTTCAAAACAAACGCACAGAAAATAATAGTAAAACCAAACTT
>PHNY01081393.1:10240-27569 GCA_003724115.2 Anethum foeniculum
CGAAATGATGTCTTTCATGTATCGAAGAATAACGTAACCACACTCAACCCCTTCTGGTTGCTTCGGAGATCCCTGTTCCAATATCAATATAAGTTAGCTCAATCAAATTAATAAAACTTAAATGATTAGTGGTAGGACAAATTAAAAGACAAAGTAAAAAACTTAAATACTTACTGCAAGATTCTTTATTTTGGGGGATTTTTTTCCTCTTCCAGTTTGAGCATTGTAAGATCTCAGCGCCCTACATTAGAGAATGACAGTCCATGATTATTTTTTGAAAATAAATATACATCAAACCGTAGTAGCTGCGGAATAAAAATATATTACTCTGATAAGGCTTTTTCCAAATCGTCAAAATGCGTTGGATGAGGCAAAGGATTGAGAATATAAATGTCACCATCCCATATTATAACCAAAATCCAATGGTAACTGTATTAATTATAAATATACACAAGTCAGATATTATATTTAAAACTTACATAAATATATTAATTAGTGTAACAAGATCTTAAATTACAAACACTTACTTATGATTATGTGGCATGAAGTATATGCGATAACTATTACCCTCTCTCAACCGATTAACAACATAATGCTGAAATTCAGCATTCAACGTGAACGTGACTCCGGGATCAAAAAAGCCATATAGGACCACATCATCGTTCTTTTGCTCCTTTTCAATCACTGTTTGCAAGTGCCTGGCCAGGAGAGAGATTTACATTATAACTCATAGTATCCTTATAAAATTTAAAGAATGAAATGGATGAGAAGAAGTTACTTACGCCATATAAGCAGATATTGCTGCTTGTCCAATCATATCAAACTCTAACAAGGCTGTTAGATTTTCATGCAATATGTAGATTGTTTTCTCAATTCCAAACACGTTGGCATCCAACGGAATCGGTATCGATTCCCTACTGGCTTTCATGAACACTGTTGCATGCTTATACAACAACTTGTATTCCGCTGGCACATTCTTGTTATTCTTCATTCACTACACCAAAAACAGCTTTAGGTAACCAAAAAAAAATGTTACAATAGGGCCCTCAAAATGTTACTAAAGGCCCAAAACGGGCTAAGGTAACATAAAATTTATGTTAGTTTTTTTGATGATACCTTGGGGTACCTAAGCTAACATATTTTCCCCCTACTGTAACATGCACTTTTATGTTACCATAGAGTCCTATGGTAACATAAAACAGACCTAAGGTAACATGAATTTATGTTACATTAAAGAGTTATAAATTTTTTTTAAAAATGTGGGCCGCACACTGCTAACGTGGCATGTGGGACCCACAGTGCTAATGTGGCATATGGGGTCCACTTTGATGACGTGACTAATGACATGGCACGCTGATGTGGCATGTGGGCCCCACTTTGTGGGTCCCACTTTTTGCTTGTATCAATTTTGTACCTAGGGTAACACTCTAGTAGCTACTATAACAATTGTATACAAGCTACTGAAACATTTAAATAACCTATTGTAACACTTTATCAAGCTACGGTAACATTTTACGAAGAAAAAATTGAAAAACTACTATACAAAATTATACAATCCCAAAATACCATGTTCATTACCATAAAAAATTCCATACTACTACACAACCACAATCCAAACATATTAACAACCGGTAAAGGACATAGTTCAAAAAATACTTAACATACATCAAACATCCTAAAATTAAATGTTTATTATACATGCTATTCTAGACATACAACCATCTCACAAAATGGCATTCATAATTCAATTCGATGTTCGATCTACGAGCCTTTTTGAAGATATAAGAAGCTACACGTCTTATTTGAAGAAGCTCGTGTTTCTCAAAATGCTCGCAAATATAATAACCTGCAATACTTAGAGAAGAAGGCAGTGGTACATCACTTTAAAAAAAAAATACAACCTGCAAAACTTGACAAAAAATATGAATATTGAAATACAACCTGCAATACTATATTATTATGTATCTAGTATTTAAATAATTTTGCAGATTATTACAAATTTAATAGTTTTGCTAATTATTGAAATACAACCTACAATAATAGATTATTTTATTTGACAAAAATTTATATACGATCCTTTTATTTATAACTCATTCAGATTTAATTCAACACACCCTCACAAATTCCAGGGGTTCCAAATTCCAGGGGTTCCAAAACAGAGGTTGGCTTAACAAAATTATTTACCTTTTGAGGTTCCTATACAACCTCTGTAGCAACTGCAAGAGTTTCTTCATTGAATCCGCTTTTTAAATGATTATATTCTACTGCTTACATTAACAACAAAACAAGGCATACGCTTGGTGATGGGCACTAACACATATACTTAAGAAATGAACAGTTGTTCAGCACTTACCCGCAGCTGTACGGGATCACTGTCAAAAGAACTATCTTGGTTAATATCCGAGTACTGAAGAAGAGTCCACGAAAAGCCTTCTTTCAGCTGATGTCTAACCCCAATCAGTGCTTCTGCCCAAAGATCTGTTGAAAAACAGGCATGTGTATAATTAAATAAATCAAAACAATAGGTGACAAAAACTATATTTCGTTGAGACAAAAGATAATTACTTGAATTCAATCAACATAATACAAAATTTGATACTCTACGACTTGGCGAAAACTAAGAAAGCTAAAAAGAATTATGACACTGGTCCAAGTTATATAGTGCACTCAACATCAAATCTTTGTATCACTAAATCTGCATGAATGTTAACTAGCTTGATAGATTGTCCCATACAACTCAGATGTTAGGTTGCACTTTGAACAAAATACAAAGCTAGGTATCCCCTACCCCAACAGATGTTTGCTTATGAAGATTAATAAGCAAGTGAATACTCGTAGTGAAACAGGATTAGTTATATGCCACTCTCTGCCCCAAACAACTTAAATTTTTTGCAAATTTTAAATATACGTGCTAGTGATTTGAGTTCTTCCGTAAATTGTAATCAATCTCTTCCTAAAATTGTAGTCAATAACCAGATTAGGTGTTGCCACTATACAGTAATTAAACTAAAAACAGGCAAATGACACAACCACAAATACATACATCTAGTCATGGGGCAAATGACTCACAACGCAACCTCAAACGAACAATAATGGAAATTTAAGCAATATAATTCAAACAAGGAATAATTTATTCTAGTTATACAGAGTAAAACATATTATCATGTAACGAAACTTTATTCTAGTTGCATTCAAGTAGTGATATTTAGTCATCGTGTCTATTCAACTTAAAAAGAATTTCAAAGTTCGAAATCTTTGTAAGGCATAAAAATATGCTGGTCAAGACACAAGATGTCATCACACTAACCATTAGTCAATATTCTTATCCTCGTGTTGGTGTCCTTAAGAACAGAAATTCTCAAACAAAAATATTCTTTCCAAGTAGAGTTGGGATAAGATATGTGCCATTGCCCATTTTGATTAAATATGCTGAAAGAACTGAGAAAGACTAGTGAAGTCATCTTTTAAAACAAGATTCATAGAGAATCAATAGTCAACAAGCAGTGTTTTAGTTCAAAAATAATTTAGAAACAGAGCAAGTGGGAAGAAGATAAGAACCAAGCAGTTCTCCACTATATAATAAAGGCTTTATTCTAGGTAATTGTCCACAAATATGCACCAGAAAAGGAAATGTTTTTCTCAATTTAAACATTTATTCGTTTATCGAAACAGTAGTCAATATCTTATAGACGGACCTTTTCTGATATGTGCATAAACTGATATCTCTTACATAAAGTACACAGTTAGTAGATAGTAGAGACCTAATATCCCACTCCCAGGTCACTTCCAAGAATCTATTTAAGCTTTTTTCTAACCAATCGAATAACAGATATTTGATAGGATAGACTACAAGATTTGACAACATGTTGAGGATTATTGTCTTCTGATTGTACAATATACACAAAACAAACAGCTCAGAAAATTTGCAGAAGTAGTCAGTCAAAGTAAGACTTAATAGTGGAATAATACTGGTACTAATAAAGTATTACAATCAGCTAGCAAGAAATTGAAAGTGGAAAGAAAGTAAATCTAGCTACTGGAGCATGTAAAAAGCCTACGACATCATTGAAAACTCCAGTTTCAACTAAAAGTCCAAAATAACAGTATAACATTAACAAATTCTAAAGCTCAAAGTGTCGGTCAGGTGTGCAAGTTTCAGGGTTAGAGTTCTTTTTTAAAACTAGCAATCTTGCCCGTGCTTCGCACACGGAATTTCTTGCAAAAATACAAAATTGATTTCAAAGATTTATTAATAGTTTAATCTTTAATCATGTCTTTTAGAATATATTATCATATTAGTATATATTTCACTAAATTTGGTTTTTTATTTAAAATGGCACTATTAAAAAAAAGAGCTGTATGATGAAATAGTTACAGTTTTATTCTAAATTTCCTGTAAATTATTTAAAACTGATCAAAAATTTGTAATATTTTACTTCATAAAAATATTTTTTTTACCAATGTAGTCTCAAATATAAGTTAAGGAACATACAATATAGTCCCAAATATAAGTTATGGCTCCTACAATTTATAATAAGTAATATGGCATTAAAAATGAAATGAGCTCTAGATTAGTATACACATTTTGGCCGCCACTTTTTATATTAATACAAAAGAATAATTATTTTAATAATTTATTTTTATTAAAATGTAAATAATTTTTTTGCAAATTGCATTACATTAACCTAATTACAAAGGTAATTTAAATTACATTATTTTTGTTAGATATGTGACTTTACTTATTTATGAAGAACCAAACATATATTAGTAAAAAAAAAAAAAAAAGTCAAGAATGGAATAAGTCTAACACACAGAGTTAATATTGAAAATTATTTATGTTGGCCTCGTTCATATATGTGTGAGTCACACAGTGTGACGACTACAATTCCAACTCAACATCTGAAATATCTCAGGAGAATACAGGGGCTTCTTATGCATGCCTTCTAGTCACTAACTTCAATGATGAATTTGATTCCCCGTGAAGTTAAACATAAGAAATGGCAAATTAACTATAAATAGAATTGTAGTGAAAAAACTATAATATTGAATAAAAAAAGAAGCACCGTATACCATCAACTTGGCACACTGTTAATATAAACAGGCCAGCTTTGTTAACCATGAAAGTACATAATATGACATTATCTTCTTATGCAGGCAGTCTAAGTCGGGGATCTAACGTCATGAAAATTCCTGAAGGAAGACCTGTGAAAATAGGTGGACACACTTCTCTTATTATGGTAATCAAATTCATTATAATTCAGTAAGGTCATCATAATGGCCATCCTGCATAAGCCACTAAACATGGCCACCAAGGTATATAGATTGGTACCATTAAATTCTTATCCTCAGAAACAGGACAATACAGATTGGTACAGATTAATTCTGTAATTAATGTAGTAGAAACCAAATAACCAATAGAATGTAGTCACTTACGACTCATTGCTTTATTTGGTTTCTACTACAGCAGGTTGTTCCCATGGTGCTACAGGTACTTCCTTCCCCTTATTTTGCTGCAGGTACATCTTTGCTTCAAGCATCTCATCCCATGCTTGTATAATCTCATCAATACTGAACCCCGACCCTGACAGTAAAGTATATATTTAGATCAGCAAGCTTTAAACGGGAAAAGGATAAATTTAAAAAAAGAAATCAGAACGCATTTTCAATTGCACTATAAGCCAACATTTTAAATGATTTATTTGCTTGTCTGTGGGCTTGTCCACTAATTCGTGTGATGGGGTACTAATACTTAATAGTATTTGATCCATATATTCAATATCTCCCAGACTATTAGGTGAGAAACTTTTGACCAAACAAAGGGAGTCAAGAAATGAAGGTAAAGCTTGAGGAAGACATAAAAAGAGTTTTAACATGTAGCAGTATATCTAATTAAATGCCATAACTAAAATTGGTGGTGTCCACTTTTAGATCAGTTAGAACGTTTTTTCTCTTTATCTGAATACTCAAGTCTTCCAGAAGTAAGTGACCCGTTTTTAATGTTGTTAGGGATTACCTGAAAAATGGATACGGCGACACAATGTTTAGAACAGAGTGGAACAAACAACTAAATGTCTTCCACAACCTTTCTTTCACAAAAATGCTTCCTGCTTATGAGGACTGTCCTAAACAAAATCATTTGAAATTCATTTATAATATAGATTTTTTACCTGTGGATATATATCATTCGCCTCAAATTTTGGATATGTTGGGAACTTTTGTGATGAAGAACTAAAGAATATTTCAAATATGTCCCTTTATCTTGATTCTAGTTTCAAATTTCAGTTTCACTTGGTTCGGATTCATGGTTTTGGTCCATTTTGCCACCCCTAAGTGTAACTTTGAACCTGACCACTTAATTAGTCATTTAGTTTCAGGGATTGTAAACTAAATAAACAGGTATATCAAATATGGTGAGAATTTTATTTTAATTGGAAAGCACGTAGCTATTATAGAAGAGTGGTTGAAGAGATGATTAAAAGAACTACAGGATGAATTTCTTCATTCGTTTAGTAACTGATATAGAAACTCAAAGAAAAATATTTTTGTCATATCAAAGAAGGATTCAGATACCTGGTAAACTCAAAGCAACACCAGTGCAACATTCCGCTACATCTGCATTAATAACTGCACCGCAAAAAAGATACCAATGGCATAAATATTTGAAGCAGTCACGGAAGCACACAGATGTTAAATTGAATGCTTCACCACCATCTTCCCCTCTCAATCTCTTTAAAAAGCACGCAACCAAGCTTTGAACTCCAGATAAAATTGCAGAAGTTAGCAAGCAAAGACATTAGCAAGATTACAACAAATACCACTGTTCAATGGATCCTTAAAGTGAAATATTAGATGTATGATAAAACCAATACCTTAGCAGATGATCCTGCCTTTGCAAATGTGCTTTTAAAGCCTCTCTTTCTAATCAAACCAGAACCTTATTCAAGAAAACAATTACTGACATTATATCGATTATACAAAATGTAAAGATTGCATACCAGTCTCGTTTACTGGATCGAGTATCATTAAGACATACAAAATCTCTATAATATCAAATATAAGCATACACAAATACAATATTATATTAACAAAAATCATTATGAGCATTGAACAAACTGATATAGTGATTACTATAGAGAGATGGGCGAGAACAGGAATGGAGATGAATTCAACTCTGAAATGTCTACAAAACTTATTTTATTGCGAGGATTTTAGTGTAAAATGTAATGTAATTTATTATATATCTTTCAGCCATTTTATCCTACATGCCTCTTGCGTTCTTTTTATAACAGTCAACTGTGATTCAGCACTATTTTATTTGAAGTATATATAGTCTGCGATTCAGCACTGGCATTGAACAAATGAATCTATCATGTATTGTTTTAAACTGGCCTGGTAATTTAGGGTGAGGCTGGACACCATGTGCATACCTTGAATTCTACAACATTGACTGGGTAAGTGCTACTATCTTCAGCCTCTGACAAATACAGAGCTTCCTTCTGTATAAGACATCCGACCATACTTGGCTAGCCACTACAGGATTCTTAGGATCTTCAATATTGTATTGCCTAATATCTCCGTGAAGCCAATTTCCAAAGTAGAAAAACTGAAGGGCAAGAGAAATCAGAAAGTCAGTACTTAGCCCAGGCCTCTCAGGAAGAATCGAGTTCTGTTTACGGCTTAGTCATTATCAAATATTCACGGGCAAAATATCAAATCTTCCATTGTGATCACTTATATTTGTAATATTTTAATTTGATATTGAAAATCACTTGGCAATTACATTTGAGACTACATTGGCAATTACAGTGATTTGAACTTTAGAAATGGCTTAAATTTTGAATTTTACAATATGATAGATCGAAAACATTAATGATACAAAAATTTAAGATGCTTACAGAGCCATGGTTCCCGTCTCTGAAGTGATTCCTTCAAATATGTTACTCCCAAGGATCGCATCAAAACAGACAACTATATCAACCACGTTACCTCTTTACGCCGTCTCAATTTAATAGCTTCCTGGAGAATATGGATTTAGAAAGAGCTGGCTAGAAGAAATTGTCCCAATAGACTTGTCACTAAAGTCATTATCTAAAACATAAAAGAAGCCAAGATAAATCATTTTTTACAACAGAAATGGTACCATAAATTCATGGCAAGCCTTGGCATGAACTTGCTACTTGGCACTCTTTAACACATGCATATACTAAATCATAGCTTTATCACTGTTGCCAATGATTACTTTAAAGTATCCCTTTTTTAAATTAAAAAATCTGCCTGAGTTGGGGGAATGAACTATGATTTTTCTGACTACAAAGAATAAACAATTTTAGAATACTGGCAACTGGATATACACCAAGAAAATAGTTGGTAAACTTACAGCCGTAGAAGAGCTAAGAACTGAACTATCAAGTCCATTAGAACCACAAAGATATCCAGTGATTCCCTGCAACAACAATGAATATATCATTCCACATGGGAAACAAAAAAAAATAGCTAAACATTTTACCATCCACATAAAAATTGAGTTTGTTAATCTTCCATGCACATGCAGATGCTCAATATAAACTGATAACGG
Organism: Anethum foeniculum; assembly: GCA_003724115.2. Lineage (NCBI taxonomy): Eukaryota > Viridiplantae > Streptophyta > Magnoliopsida > Apiales > Apiaceae > Anethum > Anethum foeniculum. Next base: position 18,816 of record PHNY01081393.1, read on the forward strand.
CTTAACAATAGATAATACTGAATTGCTGAAATGACTTTATACTTGCGAACTGATTGTTCAACAGCAACATATAGCAAAAGCAAGTGAAGAACAATTGAAACCAACTACAAATAATTTTGTCTACAAAGCAAAATCATTAAAGAAAACCATAGGTTCATAACTGATGTGTCAAATATAAGACCACGAATAAGTTTACCTATTAGTAATTATATGACCTAATTTATGCGGTGGCTAAAGAGATCACTGGAAACCTTTCACTTGGTATTTATTATGATGTGTGCAAGTCATGCAGAACCATACTAATATCTAACCTGCATTAGATGGTTTCCCCCTGTGTTGCAGTGCATATAATGCTTTATACTCCTGGCATATAATGCTTTATACTCCTCTTTTTTGGTAGAATGGTCTGCAAGAATTTTGTCCCTGCAACATGTACTCATAAACGCAATTTCATCAAGTTGATATGGCTACATGTGGAAGCATAGTTGGATCAGAGGGAAGTGATATTTTAAACTACCTACATGAATTATATGCTACTTTAGCAATGTGTTTAGGATTTCAATTTTTTTTTGTTAGACATGCTAATTCTTTTCTTTTCCATAGCAGGGAAGATGGTCAAGCAACTATGGAAGATCGACAAAACGTCAAGGATAATTTTAAAACATTAGGGAAGATGGTCAAGCAACTGGTGCTTCTATAGAGGCCATCTGAATGGATACTTTCATTTTTCAAGAAGTGGACTTCACCTATTTGAACTTTCTCGATTTTAGAGTATTATGTAGGCTGCAATGCCCCTACATAAAGCTCAACGTATATGTACTACGTACTCAAATAATTCCAATGGCTATGTCCTTTAACAACACATATAATTTACTACTCGTCCATTTTATTCCTAAACTATACATAAAAAGGATAGTTAATTATCTAAATAAAAATACACCATGTAACAACAGGAATTACGTTAACGGAATCAAACATATTGAACAATTTTTAGTTAACAAATTGGTAATTAAATGGATCAGCTATATTGTTATATAGAGACCTGGATGAAGAATATCAGTCCTAGAAACAAACACCCCGAAAGACTCTAACACATAGAAGGACTTGATGCAATTCAAGGGAACAAATTTGAAATTAATACCGAAGGCATCCATACTCCAAGGTAAGATTAAACTTATATAATCTTCAAACCAGATTCTAGAGTCCTATAATCTTCGCTAAAATGGATATTTGGGTAAATAATTACTCACCATTAATCCTATGTAGAGCCTTCTTAATATTCTGTACACATCCATTGCCGCCCATCTGAACCAGGATCTCTGTCACTCTAGGTTTCTGCAATTTTTGATATATACATGGTTGCTTTAAGAAATGCAATAGAAAGTAGCCTCAGATATTAAACCTTAAATGTTAAAGCTAGATAAAATGAGTTGCATACAGTCCAGAGGGCTTTTAAGTATACCTTAAATCTGGTCGATTCATGACCGCGTGTCTGACAAAGGGAAAAGGAGAGGAGGGTAGAGTGGGGAACCAGAAATAGTTTTTTTTTATACAGACTGGGGAGTATGAATATCAGAATGAAGAGTTTTTGCTGCTTGATCATCTTCATAAGAAGATGGCAAAAGGACTGTTTTTCTGCATGCACCCTACAATTTTAAGCCCAACCATTACTTATCTTAAGCCTTCGCTATTAATTTCAAATTTGGTTCCCTGCATAATATTGGCCCAAGTCATTTGGCGTGCAATATCATTAGTTTTAGTGAAGATTATAGTAATATTCTCTATTAAGCCTTGTCACATGGACTTCACTATTAATTAAACCTAAATAATCTTCAAATCAGATTGCAGATGTGCCAATGTTAGACTATTTTGATTCACTTTCATAACATTAGACCACAGAGTTGCGTAAACATACAATGCGAATGCAGATTGCAGAGTTGTATAGGTTCATCTGAATATACCATTAGATTATACATTTGGGATCTATATGATTATGTGACCAACAAAATATGATCAGTGCTCTCACCAAAGCTGGTAGACCTTTAAAATTCGCTAACTCAAATTTTATTGAGATGTCTCTTTTAACTTTATCAGTCCAGTCACATGTGCCAGGAGAATCTGAAAAAGTCAACTCAATTGTTAATTCTGGTAAAAAAACTGTTATAAAACGATATGCATTTGCACGTTGCAAAGGAAAAACCAATATCCTCCGACTATAGAAAAATAAGCAACAAACGATATTTCTTAACTTATGTGAAAAAATATGGACTTGGCCAAAAAATTTAATTGAATGCAAATAACCACAACTGCTCCTTTATAAACCATTTACGTACCTGCGGCATGTCAACAGAATATTTTATATCATCAAATGTAATAGAATGCAGTTTAAATGAAAAAAATCATTCATTTCTTCTTTTGATTATTCTCGGCAGTGGATTCTTCAACCGCATCAGCATCAATTCCCGCTAGTACAATAGCTTGAGGCTTTCCTTGAGAGCTGCAGGATAGAGTAACAATTCAGCAAAATAATAAACTTTTTACATCAAGAAGATCAAAACTAAAATTGTAAAACTAAAACACTCACAACCAAGTTTAACTAAACTTCCCGCCGGTCTCAACTCCATTTGTATTTAACTGTTTCAAGACAAAAGATTTCAAATTAATTTTATCAGAGAATGTAAAAAAGGGAATAAATATGATTAGTACAACTAAGCTTACTCTAGTTCACCGAGGACCAATAAATTCATTCAGTATGAGGCATTCATATCATACACAATTGGGTAGCTATAGTAACCCCATAGCCACCAATCTGGTACATCCCCTGAAGAATAACACATATAAGCGACGGGTTAACTCAATATCAGAAAAATGAGTGGAGAATAAAATGTATTTGCAAGAATCATATTGCTACCCAGTCCCCCAGTCATCTGAAATAGTGCAGAAGCCATTTGATTGAGTAGTAAGAGTACCAGTTATTGTTTGAACAATCTGCATTGAGGAATATTTTTCAAAATTGTAGTTTTAAACAAAAAAAAACTGAAAGTTGTTTCCTTTGATAGGTGTCTTAATATAGTTCTAGAGATATCATGCTTTGTTCTAGATATATCACGCTTTTACCAACTATGTAGAAGCCACTAACCTCTTTAAGATGTCTAAAGCTATAACGCTTTTACTTGCTTTTTTCTTTCACAACAGTTTTTGGCATTTGTCTATAATTTCACGCCAAATTTGCAGAATAATGCAAAGTAGAGAAATAATTAAAAATTTATTTAACTGACCTAATAGATTTCTCAAATTAAGAATAACTAATTGTGTAAGCAATAAAAACTCACATGTATGTAAACAGGAGAAGACCAAACACGGCGACCAATTCGAGTGACTTGCCTTATATACACATCTTCTGAACATAGATCAAACATTTCATCTGCACAAAATACACAATGCAGATCAAGCATACACAAAATTGATTTAACATTAAATATATATAGTCATACTTTATACAAATCTGAAACCGGCAAATGGGAAAGTCATACTTTATACAAATCTGAAAAAGAAAAATGTGTTCTAGAATTCATACCTAATGAATTGTGATGAAATTGCCCTAAAGAGACACAAATGGAATAATAAACTTGTACCGTTGCAAGATACGCAATGAAAAAAATTCGAAATTACAATCAGTGCACCAAACGTATATAGAGTAATAGAAACGCCCTCGGTACATAATATTTATACATTCTTAGATGGTGACTTACCCGATCTCTCCATCAACAAATGTTTAGGATGTCGACAAACAAAAAAAGAAGTAGAATTGTAAACTATTGCATAGAACAAAAATGAAAACATGATTTGTTAACGAAGGATAAGGCTTCAATGTAGCGGTTTCGTGAAAAATTGGGTATTTGAAATTCAAATTAAACTGATTGAAACAAAGAGGCTGTTAACATCATGGTATGCTGGTCGCTAAAATTAAGTGATCTCATTCAATATACATATATAAAATCGGGTCGATCCATTGTCGTGGATAGTCCAAGTAATCATAGCATAATTGTAGTGTATTTTTCTATATGGGTTAACCCATTTTTGATGTGGATGCTCCAACTGAAAGTAAAATGACAATAAGGACATTAGTTGAAAGTTTGAAAAAAGGAAAAGGAAGGGTATATTGAGTAATTTTGAAAATCTAGTGCTAGTAAACATTAGGAATATATTGATTCCTGATACAAAATAATTATTAAGAAATAAACAAATAGTAAAACATGGACAAGATAGTGACTCCATTTTAAATATGGTCTAACAATTAAAGGAATCATTAGTTGTCACTGTATCCAGTACTATCACAATTTACGTATTATTTTCTGCTATTGTCGCATCTTCTAATTTTTTTCAGCTACACTTTCCTTTCTATTGATTGTGATATCTGTTGCTTATATTTTTTAATTACTAAGTAGTAAAATTAAATATCATGTTTTGCAACAAGTTATATGAAACAAATTACTCCCATATAGGAAGTCAAAAATCATTAAGTTTTACTGCTCAAAAGTTTTAACTATACCCTTAAGTTTTCATGCTCATAAGTTTTAACTCTGCCCTTTGCAAGGGTGGGTAGAGCTGGATTTTATTTTGTGGGTGAAGTGTCTCTTGAGGAACTTACAGAGACAACAGTAGCTTCAATACAGCTGCATATTTTAACTAGATCTGTTCATAGACAAGAGGTTCAGTTGTGTACCTGGACAAAGAAAATACACAATACACTTGTCCTTGGAAGTTAAGAACAAAGCATAAAACAAGTAAACAACTATTGAAATTACAAACTTACTTCACATGTTGACAAATATATGATGTGCTCACCAGTTATGATGGGCTTCGATTTAATAGAGCTTCAGTTTGATGCTTCCGGGGCCTAGACTTATACACCCAATCTAATTCAAACAATTAAATATACTTGAGGAGAACCAGTAAAAACATATACAAAAACCAAACAGAGCCCATCCGTTGATATGGTGTAATTAACGTTGATGTATCCAACATCTAAACAATGCCCAAAACTCCAAAAATACCTAAAATTAAAATAAAAATACCTAAATCGAAACTCCGAAGCTCCAAATCTAGTGAAGAAGACCTGAAATCAAAGATAGAAAACCTAATTAGTTGAAGTTTAACTGAAGAAGCCCTAATTTGAACTCAAAATTTGGACCCATTTCTAAGAAGTCCTACTTTGAAGCTTTGAAATTCGACACTACCGTATCCACAGAAGCTTTAATCAATTAATTTTAGCGAGAGTTTGGAGAACAGAGAGCGGAAGTGTGAAGAACAGACAGCGATAAAGTGATAGTTGAGAGAGAGAGGAAGCGGGTTGGGAGAGAGACGGAGACCATTTGATGGGTCAAAAGAATATAAGGGGTACTTCTCAAAAAATGAGCGGGGATTTTGCCGCTTTAACAATTCACAGCATGAATCTGTTGATATAATTTTTTATTTATGTTTTTCTTAAACTTTTTTTCAAAGGTGTACACTTTTAATTTAATAAATAAATTTCTTAACTAATTTTTAAGAACACAAACTCATTTTCTAATATTATTTTATTTTTCTAAAATTAAATTGATATTAGTATTTTATAAAAATATTAAATTAAATTTTTATTAAATATTAAATATTATAAAAATATTAGTATTTAATATTTTTATAAAATATAAAATATAAAATATTATAAAAGTAATATTTTTATTAAAGTAATTTAATTTTTTCTAAAATTAAATTAATATTTAACTTTTTTACGTAAAAACTTAATACATTTTCAATTAAATAAAACCAAATTATAATTAAAATTTAAAAAATTCATATATAGTGATACTTTATTATTTTAATACTCTAAGCTAACACTTTTACAAGCATGTTGCAAATTGCAACGCTTTCTAGCTAATGCAACACCAGGTTTTTGGCTAAGCTAACACAAAAAACACTATGTTATACTAGGCCATAAGTAGCATAGCTAAGGTAACATATTGGGGTAACATTTGTCCGCAAGGGGTTGCGATAGGTCATATATGGTGTAGTGATTTTATTGTACTTGGCTATAAGTTTCTGCAACTCTGACTTCGGCTTTGACACCACATCAGTTTTCTTTTTCTACAAATAATTAAAAACAATAAGAGGACATTTATATGTAAGCAACAAGCACATGTAAAAAAATCATTTTCATATAAGTAACATACTGCCACATGATTTGGGAAGATGATAATACCTCGAGGCCATGCTAGGTGAGAACCAACAGCTTGGCGTACAATCTCTATTTCACCAGGTATTGGTACAGGAACCGACGCATCTGGCTGAATGTGTCCATGAACGAATACACGAACACGTCCAGTCTTCAACGGCACTCCATGTACCGAAACATTCATTTCGTCTTCATCAAACACCGTACCAAAAACAACCTTATTCTCTATGGTATCGAGTGCAAGCTCACATGATTGTGGACCCTACATATAAGGGTAGGTCAATTTTTATTTTTCTGATAAAACACGAGTTAGTATGCGTACATCTAGTTTATCTATAATAATTTAACCTTTTTTTCATTTGGAGGAGGGTAATCAAAAGCAATACAATCGTCATCATTGACCAACAATTCTTTGGCCACCGGTGGTTTAACCATGGCTGCTTCTTGAAGAGGTTGATAACTTGATTTGTCCGACAACATTGGGGAGTGAATATCTGAGGCAGTTAACATTGCCTTAAGTTCAGCCATCTCCCGCCGATTTCTTTCCAACTCCTCAGTCAGCTTTTTATCATGGGCCAACAGCTCTACCTTTGTGATTCTACACTTTTTCTCTTTTGGCAAATTAAAAAACACTTTTGGAGTGACAAACCCTCCAACCCCTCGAACTCTTCCTGAATGCTCGGGAGTTTGAAGTGTTATAGTTAACACATCTTCACTTCCCGATGGCTGGAATTCACCCTTCTCCTTCAATTCGAGTAATTCATCCTGTGAAATTAACAAAAACATGCTCTGTTTTAGTAGAGTTTTCAGGAAAACATAATTTATTTTAATCCCTTATGCGGTACAAACATAAACTAAATGGACGAGGAAAATGATACATGATACAAGAATTCTAACTCTACAAAATTTCTACTTATTCAAACATCCACATTTCTACTTACAAAATTTCTACTTATTCAAACATAATTTCTACTCTTATAGCCCTTATTGACGCAGCCAGATAAATTTCTGTAAGCAGGGAAGTCATTGATCGTCCACATTAAAACTGCTTTTAAAGTGAAATAGTTTTTATTAAACGCGTCATAAATATTTGGTTCACCTTCTTCCCAAAGCATTTTCAAATCATCAATCATCGGCTGTAAATAGATGTTAATGTTGTTACCAGGCTCATGCGGACCAGGAACCAGTATCGTCAACATCAAGAATTTCCTTTTCATACATAACCAGGGAGGGAGATTGTAAGTAACAAATACGACTGGCCAGCAACTATACCTATTCGATAGACCATTATTGTGTAGGTTTATACCATTCGCTGCAAAAGCCAGACGAATATTTCTAGGTTCACTACCAAAGGAAGGCCACCTATAATCGATATTTTTATAAGATGGAGAGTCGGCCGGATGCCGCATCTTACCATTGTATGTTCGCTGGTTAGCATGCCAACACTTAAGTTCAGTAGTAGAAGGAGATTTAAACATGCATTTAAATCTAGGAATGATTGGAAAATACCACATGACTTTGGCCGGAATATTAATCCTAACTTCACCATTCTTAGTCACCTTCCAGCGAGAAAGATGACACTTAGGACACTCGGTTGCATCAGAATGTTCACCATTATATAGTACACAGTCGTTCGGACATGAATGGAACTTTATGTACTCAAGGACTAAATCAGAGAGGGTTTTTTTGGCTTCATATGCATTACTAGGTAACACATTATCTTTCAGAAGGAGAGAGCCAACAGAAGAAAGGAGATCAGTAAAGGCACTATCCATAATACCAAACCTAGATTTCCAATTATGTAATTTTAACATCGATTCTAACTTAGTGCACTCACTGCCCTCAAATAGAGGTTGTTCGGCATCGGCCACAAACCTCTTGAACTGATAAGATTCATTATCGTAATCACCCGAGTTATATGCTGCTTTGTAAACATCAACCGTTTCTGTTGCAGCAACCGGCTCTACACCTTGCTCTGGAGAAGGACAACTACCCGTAGATGACTTACTAGTCCTAGAAGGATTCTCTCCATGCCATATCCAATTAACATAACCGAGACAAAAACCATTTTCATAGATATGGCCCCTGATAATTTTTATAGGAAATTTTTTTAAAATTGGCACATCGTGCACACGGGCAAGGAATTCTCTTGCGATCACTAGCATTTTCTTCGGCATATATCAGGAAGTTTTCAACCCCAATTTCAAATTCTAAAGAATCCTTATCCTATGAAATCCAACTCTTATCCATGTATTTGTATGACCAAAATTAGCTTACCTGATAGCCGTTTTAAACATTAAATAGAAAACAAGTGTTACACTTATTTACAATTATAGAAGTCATATAATGAAAATTATCTTATAATATGGTGCATCAATTTTCTGGTGGTTATAAACGGATTATTTATATACAATTAAAACAGTCAATAATAATTTAATGTCCTAATAATTCATAATAATAAATTATTAATCTAAGATTAAAAGTTTTAAGTCGGAGACACAACACAAATGACGACACAATAATAGAATCATTTATACCTA